>JARHVA010006371.1:897500-932750 GCA_037957365.1 Torreya grandis | reverse complement strand
TTATGAAGTTGTACATATTTTTAGGCATTAAAATCATGCATACAAAACTATTGTAGGTAGTTTTGGTGGATTGTATAAGTATAGATACTCAAAATAACCCATGATAGTAAACCTAACGTATAATCATATCTATTGATGGTTTCACCCTAGCCTGATGTCCATGACCATGTGTGCACAAATATTTAGTTATAGATTTAAGAAACTCACCTGTATAATTATAGCTCATTTTCATTATCATAAGTTATTCATAGCCAATAAATGAATCAAAAAACATAAGTACATTGATCTATTTAGTACTTTTTATATTTATCACATGTCACTTTCAAATTAGTTTCAATATTTTACATTCATATTGATACTTAACCATTATAATTTACAATCTCAATTAAAATAAAATATCTACCTTAATTAGTGTTTTAAAATATAAATTAAGATAAACCATATTGGTGATCCATAATATTTATTAAACTTTACTAAACCCTAACCATCCATATTTATTCCTTTTTATAGGTTTTCTAGATTTCTCTGTAAGGTTTCCCTTTTAAGACATGATTATGGGTTTTACCTAATATTAAAAATTACATACGGATATAATCTATGAACATTATTTCTATTTTTTTTACTCAACTTGTGAATATAATCATTTTGTATTTTAATACTTTGATATGATTAATTCAGAGAAACTATGTATCAAAATGGATCAAAATTTATAGACTAATAAGGATAAAAATAATGATTAAAATTGTCAAGCCTTCCTAAATCATATTGTCACAACATTCAATATGATTTTCTTCTTATTACCACTAGACAAAAAATGGCATGCATGACTCCTTTTATTCCTCTTACCCATAAAAATCAAAGTGGTACTAGCTATCATTCTTCCCCCATTATTCTCCGATGACTTATATTAGATTTTTTGGTTGATATTATCACCACATGGGGAGGTATGGTGCCTCACCAAACATGAAAAAATTGAGTTAGTCAACACAAACCTCTCCACCTCCCAAAAATTAACTCAATCAAGCCATATGATATAATATAATCAAACAAATAAATAATACCCATGCTAAGATATCTATTCTCAAGTTCTTAAATATATCCATAGTTTATATGGACATATTATATGAAACATTACATGAGACAAAACTCCCTGATGACACACAACCAACCTTATTTAATTATATCATGAATACATTCAAGGATATACGAAAATTCATCACTTTTGACAAAGAATACTTACCCATGAAATAAATAATAAATATTTTTTCTCATTATTTATTCAAGTTGAAGTGTAAAGTAGAGTATTTAAATGTGTGGTGGTATATAATGTTTCAAGATTCAAATCTACAAAATTAGTAAATAAATGGATATCCATATGGATAGTATCCATAAATCATATCAAGAATCAAATGGTTTGAAAACAATCTATTCCAAGTACTTGGGACCTTAACATTAGATATACAATAAAGACTCAAAATGGTACCTCTATATTCTAGGTTATGCCTAATCATATATATTATAACCTAATTTTGGTGTGACCTTAAATAATTTACATGGATTAATAACCATTTACATTACACAAGTATATCACATTTATATATGAATTTTATAATTACACATTACCCATAAATGATAATGCTTATATATATATATATATATATATATATATATATATATATATATATAGAGAGAGAGAGAGAGAGAGAGAGTAAGATGACAAAATATATTAATGATAACTAGTCAAAATCATATTTGGAAGACCATTCTATCATTCCCCCATCAAAACCCATTCCATTAAATCACATGCATACATATTGTGTAGGAGAATAAACTAAGGTCAATGAAACATGCATTATTATGACACATTGTTGATGACTCTAAATGTATCATTAGTTCTCTTATTATTTAAAGAACACTTCTCATTTTAGAATTTATGGAATTCAAATCATGAGTAGTAGATTATGTTAATTTGGTTACCTATGGTGAAATTGAGGTAAAGCAATAAACCATTCCACAATTATATATTGATTGGTGGTTGGGAGCCACCATGGCCAAACTAAGTGAAATGTAAGATATCTATGATATTATCAATGAATTTATGATCAAGTACTAAACTAAAGACTAATCTCGATTAATATTTATAGTGAAGCTTAAACTAAAGCAATTTGATTATAGAAAAAACAAAAGGAAGGGTAGGGCAGAATGAAGTTATTCTAATTTTTAGTCTAGACATTATGACAAAGCTTAGATTTCATCAAGACATAAATTTTAACTAATACATGACATGAAATAGATATATAAAAAATCCCACCATGCACCAGGCAAATATCTAAGGAAAGAACAATGCAAATAATAAAACTAGATTCAATTTAAAGATTTACTCCATAATTAAATTGCATTAGCACATATACAAGAGAAACAAGGGAAGTGAAATGAACCTAAAATATTTATATTAACCTAGCATGATCATAATTTAACAACTCTACATTTATAAATTAACATCAAGAATCAATTAAAACCATTCAAATCTAAACATTTAAATAGATATTTAAGGAAAAAAACCATAATAGAAAACACATAAACAAATATTGGACAATCTTTTTAGAATTCTTTACTTGTATTAATTGCTCAAATTTTACACCAAGTCTTTTTCTCATAACATTATCTCCTTAAAAATTGGTAATATTTATTTTTATAGGATGCTAAGGTAGTATACTGATCAATCATGAGATTATAAATGTAAAAAGATAAGGATAATTTTCCTTTTTCAAAGTTATAAAATACATTCCTCTTTCCAAAGTGTAATGATGTGCTAACAAACTAGCACATGCCTTTACAAAAATAATATTCTACTTTTGAATAGTAAAAAATTTCTAAAAGAGTAGAATATTATTAGTTAACTAGTGGGCCCTATGCTGAATTAATCCCCTATTGCTCTTGAATAATCTTCATGGCCTTTTGATGTTGTTCATTGACCAACTTTAGATTAATATCTAGTTTTAAGAGGCACTCATCCTTATAGTCTACCAATTCATTAAAATATATGTCATTTCTTACCATTTCTTCCTTAATACTCCTTGCCTCAATAATTTTCTCCTCTATTGTCAAGATAATGCCCATGACCCTATTGTTGTCACTCTAAAATTGGCCCTAACTCTATATCATGACCTCTTGCATATCCCAGGTGACCCTGTGCTTGTATTCATCATCTACAATGATTCCTAGGGAGCTAAGTGTAGTAGGCATGGAAACCATGGTTCTAAGGAGATACATAATTCTATCTATCAATTCTTCATCATCCCTCAAAATCCTCTCTAAGTTCCTTAACCATGTACTAAAACACTAGATCTTGTCAATAATTATTCCCATAATTGGATTTAAATGGGCTAGGATAATGGTCCTAAATCTATGAATCTTACCCTCAATTAACATGTTAATTAGCTCTTTCATTTTGTCTCTTGAATTTTTCCACTAGGCTATCAAACCCTTGGATACAACGTCTAGATGAGCTAATGGGATCTTCCTTGTCTTCATCTCCTTCAGGGATGTAAACATATCATAAAAATATGCCTCAAACATCTTTATCATTTCCTCTAGGATTGATATAATAACTTGTGTCTCACGATTTTCTTTTTTTTTCTATAGGTTATCTATTTTTTGATATAGGCCTTTGTTGCTTGATTTTAGTTGGGTTGAATGGGCATCAACTAGTCCAACTATGTCTTCTTCATGAATTGGGTATTCACCAGGTCCCTAAATTCCTACTAGAGTTAATCCCATAAAAGGCTCAAGTTTTTGAAAGGTGAATTCTTCATTCCCAACCATGGTCTTCTTCTTTTTTACTCTCTTTCTAAGCCTACTATCTCTAGATTGAATTACACACTAACTAATGACTCTGTGATTTTTAGATGTTTAAGAATCTCCATCTATGTGATGCATAATGTTCTAAAAGTGTCTACCTAAGTGCCACTTGACTTCCCAAGGGTGTTCATCCTTCTTTCCTCCTCTTATTTCATTAGGGCCATTATCCATGGCTTTATCTCATCATAAATAGTGATGTTGACTACATTGGTCATAGCTCATGAATGTTTTAGGGTTGGGATCTTTTGTATCTTCCCATAAATGAACCATTTAGGGATGATTGTCACATGAATATGATTATCATCACTAAATAAGCTAACTCCACTCAGAGGATTAGTGAAAGTTAACTTTGTCTTCTTCTTTCCAATTGTGACCAATGCCAACTCAACCTTCCTCTTATGTAGGGGTGCAACTGGAACTAGGTCCAAAGCTTCCTCCTTCCCCTTTTGTTGTTATTCTTCATTAGATTGGGATTGAGTCTCCTAAATTTTTTATCATTCTTCATCTCATCCATATGCCTCATTAATCACTTTGAGTACATCTACCACTATTTCCTTAGGACATATTGAAATCATGTAAAGGAATTTAATTGGGGACTCTAGCCTTTAAGGTTGGGCATAAGTTACTAGGCCTTTCTTCCAATTAGTCCTTCTTTGTTCCTTTTGAAACTTGTGCTTGAGGTTGTTTTAGTGGTTATTATGGAGGGGGACTACAATAAATTCCATGCAATAAGTGGTATTATAGGGGCCCCATCTACCATTTCCCTCTAGGTCATTTCTCAACTCTAGCCAGTCTAGCCTCAATCTTGATATTGTGCTTCTTTATCCTAGCTAACACTTCCATCAAATTTGTGGCTGGATATACATCATGTATTGAACACCAAGCCTAGGTTCATAGGGTTAGTTAATTGTTTTTGATTTCAAATGTTTTGTGACCCTATCATGAGGGTTCCATTGCCTTAGTTCATCCAACTATAAGTTGAAGGATTCTTTGTGTTTGGAGATGAAATCCACATTTTTATAATTTTGTAACATAGTCCCAATAATGGTCAAAGGAAAGGGGTGAAGTATTCCTTTAATTTTATTTTTCCACACACCATCTATACCATGGGAAAGGTGGTATACAACCTATTATTTTACCAGTTTGGTTGGCATATGGATCAATAGTTTGAGGGAATAAACTAAGATCCCTTATATTCTAATTACTATGCAATATAGATAAAACTAAATATCTCCAATCAAATCCATGTACTTCTTGACTAGAGGGCTAACCCTACCCATGGAGATCCTTATAATAACTTATACCATAGTTAGATATACACAATCACAAATTAATTGTATATTATATCTATATTTGAATATGTGAAATTTGGAATAGTGATGGGAAATAGTGTGTCTTCCATCAGATGACCAATTCTTTATGTTAGGGATTTTGGTGGTGGCCAAGAGGGCATCTAGAATATAGGGCATCATGAAGAAGTGGTTGTTAGTTTTATTCTTTAAGGTTGAAAATTATTATTTCAAACAAATGTTAATAATATAACCTATTGGGGGAGTGAGCCCCTTTTATACCTAAAGTATACATAAGGCACCCATATCTTATTAACATGAGTGGTGGAGGAGGGTCCAGATAATCTATTCAATAAGGTCATAATTAATTTGATTCCTTCACTAAATTCAAAAATTGGGATCTTTATGATAGGTTCTTGGATTACATGGGTTCCATTAAGTATCCATGGGGCAAGGATGGCATTTAATTCATTTATACTAGTCCATGTCCTAATTGTAGAAATGTTTACCTTGGGCTTGTATAACTTGTAGTAGCTTTCAAATTCTAGAAAGAAAATATATTCTATCTTTTTAAAAGTACATTCATTAACTATCCAATCCTGATTAATATTGTAATCCTTTAAAATAGGAGCAATTCCATGAATATAGTTCAATACCTCAAGTTTTGAAGTAACATAGTGGAGACTAGTCATTTGGATAGAGACTAGGTCATTGTATCTTTGGAGGATTGTAGAATTTTTTTGTTTTTCCCTTGTGATGGCTTGCATTTCTTCAATAGTCAAGAAAATTTTAGACCAATTTATATTTTTATTGTTTAATGCTTTAGCATCAAAGTTAGTATCCTTAAAGATTATACCCTCATTGTCTAAAGCTAAATAGAATTCTATGTCATCCCTTTATTACTACCTTCGAGTTTCCATGACTATGAAACTTGAAAATTCCTCACTAGTGGTTTACAAGTAGCATATGTATTAGTTTATCCTCACTCATATAATAATTAGAGTATTTCTAACTCATTTATGATTCATTATAGTTCAAATTAGGTATTTTTGCATAGGCTAGGGCTTCTTGAAGCTTTTATGGCAATGGAATCTCAAACTTAGGTGAATTCATGACTTAGATTTAATTTAGACCCTAGACTTTATCTCATGTGCCTTTGGGGGTCTCATTTAATAGTTTTTATTGATTACACTTTATTCGATCAACTTGCTCTAATTAACCATGAGCCATTGATCCTGTAAAGTGCATGAACTTTAATTAGCATTGAGATATAAAAAGGGACTTAGGATAAATATTTTTAGACTAAGGTTTATTTTACATTAATAAACATGACATAAAATTTAGGCTAAAATATTTAAGTTTTATGGTGTAGGGACTTCTTGTTGAATTAAAACATAATATAAGCCTTTAGCCTAAGATTTGTTGTGTTAATAAATACAATTAGAAACCTATGATAAAGACTTATATTAATTATTTTGCTACAAATATTAGACCACAAGATCATTTTATCATTAAAATTAAAAGATCCTAAGTTTTTTTATATTTCTTGAAGGGGGTGTCATTGGTTAATAATGTAAGTAATAAGCTTTTAGAAATGTTTTAAAGCATATTCTTATGTCTAAGATGATCAATGAGATTAATTTTTATTGCCTCATAGACATCAATGATAGCATCATGAGCATCAAATGATGTTTGAAATAACACCAAATTTAATTTCATGAAGTTCATTAGGTCTATAGATCCTAGATTTAACACGCTCCATTAGATCATCTAGTTTTGATGAAGCACAGACCATTGATCAGGATCTGAGCATAAGCATGTCATTGGTCCTTGTAATCATGAAGAGGATTGAGTTAGCTCATGGATCAATGCATATGAAAATTAGAGTAAATTAAAAGCCTGAGTCTTTAAATCATAATAAAATGGGTCCCTTTAAATATTATAGTCTTAACCAAAAATTTTAGCCTAATGTTTATTATATTTAAATAATACAATAATATTTAGGGTAAAAAATTAGTTTAAGTCTATTTTTTAATGTACAGGGTCCTTTTAGCATTAATCTCAAATATGAGAGTGCCACATGGTGACTCTATGGGACTCCTTAGATTTTAACTCTATTTGACACTAGAAAGGGTTTGTAGAGCATCGATCAAGATTTGGGTTCCTAAGATGATGACACTTTTCATCTTTGTGGTGATTTCATAGGTCTTTAACATTTTAATATTACATTCAATCTATCATATTTTTCTAGGTGAGTAGTCATGGACTGTTGATCATGATCTGAATGCTTGCACATGATTGGTTATTTTCATAAATTTTATCCTAAGGTTTTGTTGTATTAAAAAATACAATGAGACCTTAGGGTAAAACTTAGGCTAAATCCATGTTTAATAAAGGGAGACCTATTTAATCTTAAGGATGATCACATGTCATTATATCTTAAATCATACTTAAATGTGGATCATTGATCATGATTCAAGTGGATGCATATTATTGGTCCAATGGATCAAGGCTTTGGATTCATCAGGTCTCCTTTGCTCCATCTAATTTTTCTCCATGATGAGGTGGGAGCCATTAATCCTAAAAAGAGGCACGATGCTTAAGTTAGGGCTTGGGTCGATATAAAACTTAGGCTTAATGTTTTAAGAATAAGGTCTCATTTGTGTTAATAAATATGAATATGGACTTGGAAATAAGACTTTTTAGGCTAATTATTTAATAAAGAGGACCATGTGACATAAAATATGAGACCAAGTTAGGAACATAAAGGAACCTACAAACATAAATGCTTAAACCTTGTTAAAATAAAGAGAACAAAAAGGGGGAAATATAAAGGGACCAAGCATAATTTTTTAGTCTAAGGTTTTATCATGTTAAACAAACCACGACCAAGCCTTAGTAAAAAAATTTAGGCTTAAGTCTTCAAGTAAGTTTGAAAAATTTCCCACAAAATTTGAATTCGAACCAAGGGTCTAATCTAGGGTTTTAAGGAGGGTTTTAGAACATGAATCCAAATATGAGTTCTCATAGACCAAAGGATAGTAAAATCCTAAATAAGGATAAAACTATGAAAATACTAGCATGATCCACTAACAAGAGCTCCATGAAACCTATAACTTAATAAATGAAGGCCAACTATTATCAACATTAGGCAAGGTTAAATCAAAACCATGAACAAATGGGCCAATTTATCAAGTATAAATGATCTTCAAATTCTAATAAATTTAATAATATCAAGATTTCAATGTTAAGGTTCAACATATGCACAATGGTCCCTATATTTTAATAAATTGGGGTATTTTGACCTCAACACATATAAATTTTAAACAAAATGCAAACCATGAGCTAATATAAAACAAATCAAAACCATTCCCAATCTCCCTTTGGTAGTGAATTCATAAAATCAAGATGGCATGGTCACAAATTATTAAAATAACTATGAATATGATACCAATATGGTAAAATAAATATATGGAATTTAACCTAAGTTAAAATTCAATCCTTTAGATGAATACTTATCTCATACTTATTTCACACTTGTTTTAGTTAGAGAATATTGAGATGATTCATATACATTAAAAAGAGATAACTAATGAATTATTACTCAGACAAAGTTTTCTAGGGGAAAGGAAATGGAAAAATGTTGGATCATTAGTACATTGAAAATATAAAACAATAATTCTAATATTCCATCACACCAAAAGTCTCACATGAAAAAGAAAACACTAAATCAAGTCTTCATAAAATCAATAATGGCTAAGGAATAAAAAAATTTATACATATCTAATTATCATAAAGATTGTAAAAATATTTAAAGAAATATTGTGAAATTTTCAAATAGAAAATCACCAATAACATTAAAATTAAAAAATATTAATGATAAATTGAGCACAATATTACAAATTTTACTTCATCAAATATTTGTTACATTACCATCTAGTAGATATTTAATAGTGGAATGAGTTTCACATAAAGAAGTAAAATAATATTGTCATTACCATATAATCATGCTACATGAGACCAATCATTATGTAAAATTATAAAATAATATTAAAACATATAAGATAAAAGTCATTATCAAGGTGATAAATGATCGATAGGAAAAAATCACATTATATTCCAAAACGACAACATCTGGAACCATAATAATACAAATTTATAAGCGTCAATGACACAAATCCTTGACCATTATAGATTAAATTGAGGGTGACTATTTGAAACACATATTAATTGATGGATTAAAATATGAAACCATCTAGAATATTACAACTTTACAATAGTTGGGATGTGACATCTGTGCATTATAATGTATAGCACATTTGAGAGAAACTATTAGATATATTATTATACCAATTACTTATGGACCAAATTCCATAAATATATACATATGGGTGATGCATCCTACTCATCACTTAACATTTATATTATTAGATTCATAATTACAAAATATGGGGGCCATAGTGAGTGAAATATATGAACATATTTCTTTATTACACAAAGGAAATAAAATTAGGATTCAACATGATGGCAGTGACACCCGTAAAGATTAAAATGTTTTAAATATAAATACAAGTACAAAATATGAATAATTAGATAGATTAGAGGAAATAATAATGAATGTAAATAATCTCAAGGAAAATTTAAGGGATATTGACTTCAATGCCAATGAGAATAACTTATTGAATTATTATTAGCATCAATTTAAACACAATTTGAAAAATATATAAACATTGATAGATTAAAAAATTTAAAAACATCTAACTATTTTAAAAATTAAAACATTGGATCTAAGCATGATATGATTTATAGATTACATGATTTACACATGTTATTTATTACATGTTTTGTATATGGCACATTATTTTATAAAGATATGCATTTCAAAACATATGAGTGTGATGCAAGGCATAAAGATCATACATGGACACATATGTTGGACTCTCCTATGCCTAGTTGACTTACCAATGTTGGGGGTATGTTATTCCAAAATTCACAATATCTCATATTATATTTTGATACAACCTATTATCATGTTGAGATATATATAATTATTACACATGAATTTATAGTTACTCATGTCTTGCATAGTGATACATGGATATGTTACTTTACTATGATGTGATATCGATATACATAGATAGTGTAGACTAGTTTTAACTTTTTTTAGGTTTTATTGATGTTGTTTCTCTTGCATGATATTTTATTCATTAGTTTTGTATTATGTAGGACCTTTGGAATTGTTTTTTTCAACATATATATGTTCTCTATTTGAATTCCTAAGATTTATGTCTAACATTTCATGCAATTGAGGGGATTAATCTAGGATTGTCAACTAAGCTTGTTTTACTTGTTGAGATTGTTAATATTTTTGAGTTTTTTGGTACATGATCCATATCATAGAACTATAAATAGATTTGGTACCATGAATCATATGATACACCTCCTTAATCTATAGTATTATTCATTTATTCTGTAATTTATGGTTATTACTTTTTACTTAATTGATACATCTATCTAAAATGAAAATTATATGCCTTACATTACATATTTTGTGTACATGCCTTAATGATATATACATTACTATGATGACATATTATCCACATGTTAAAAATTTTATACATGATTACATATTTATACATGACATGATATAGTTAACTATTTCTTTGAGATGACTAAGTTGTAGGCTACATCCCTCACCTCAATACAAATAATATTAGTTCATTTGACATAGAGACCAAAGTCTTCCCTAAAAAAAATTATTTTGGCAATAGAGTAAAATTTTCATATATTTAGATTGCTTCATATATTTGAAATATACTTATGAAAATTTAAAAATCATATATGCATATGTACTCAATTTATAAAAACATGAGTTACATACTAAAAATTCAAATATAATTGAGTGCATAAACCATGAAAATGCTCATGGTTTATAGGAATAAAAATTATAGGATTTTAGATACATATAAATTTGAGATATAGGTGATTATATCTATCATATAAATGCATAATGTTATTTATCATTTGGTACCTATTCAGTGAGGCATAATGATTGTTCATGCACATTTACATCTTTTGCAATGATCACTATTTAGTTTTTTATTTGTAAACACAATTTAATGGCATAGGGAAGTGATTATAATTCAACCTTTAAGTCCATATGAAGTGGTTGATTCATATATTTTTAATTAATGTACATTTATTTTTAGTGACACTCAATGGATATGGAATTACTAATAGTAAACACATTATGTGGTTCTTACCTTACCATCTTGGGGTACAAGATTAGAGATATATTAGTTACTTGAAGCAATGTGGTTGAGGGTCATTGATGCTTAATGATGTTACTCCATAAATTCATGAGGGTTTTATAGTTTATCTTCCCAGCCCAAGGGGTTTCATAATTATGAAAATGTGGGGCATATTCACCCTAAATCTCCATATGCTTCAACAAAGAAAGACAGTTCCTCAATGCATCAAAATAAATCATTATAAGGAAACATAGTTTCACATGCTGATTTAACCTTTTTAGGGTCTAACTATGTAAAACCTATGTTTAGATTAAACGGATGAGATGTATAAATCAGTTAAATAAATTATAAAAATTAATTACTAATTTTTTTATAGAAATTAACTTTATTTGAATTTCTAAATATAGTAATAAATAATCACAAATATAAACTTATATAAAAGGTTACTATCTTGAATGTTTTGGGCTATGAAAACTACATTCTAGATAGTTTTAAGTGTTGTTAATAAGATTATAGAATTTGTTTACTCACTAGACAATAGTGACTCATATGGATAGTAGCACTATATTGTTATAATGTCCTTAAAGTGGTAGTAGTGTCCCTGTTATAGGACTATTCCTATTTTCTAGGAGCACATGTGCCTTTATTTTTAGGTCATATTCCTATGTGCATGAAACTTGGAGTTTTATGTTGTGCATAGAAAACCTGATTTAGTGTAAAAATGCTAATCCTCCTTACAAATATAGAATGATTAATAATTTTTTTCATTAGTAGGATAGGATGGACATTGTCAACACCCTATTATGAAGAGAGTTTCTTACATATCAATACTCTGAAGAGTATTCAAGCCTAATGTAGTTCTCTAACTTAGTGTTTAATATAAGTGCAAATGAATGCTAGAATGAGAGTGTACTTGGATACCTTGAGTGTGCTTGAGATTTAAAATATTTGAAAATTGGTCCTAGGGACTCTATAGATGGTATTATACATAAGTAGTTTAGAATAGGGATCAAATACCTTGATTTTGATCAACTTATCTTTGGTTTGAATGTGATTTTACATTTTTTTCCATATAGTGAATATTAGTCAATTATAATTATATTTATAGAGATTGTTAGCTTGTGTGGGTAACATAATTTTCTTAGTCTAACCTTAGGAGGGACACATATTTTAAAAATTATATGTTTGGAAGAGTTAGGGCTAAGGATAGTAGCACCTAGTTGGGGATAGTAGCACTATGTGTGTGTAGTGTCCCAAACATGGAGTTAATTCCCACTTGGTATACTACTCAAAAAATAGTGTTGGGATGTGAGAAGATAGTTATGGGACTATATTTTAGCTAGTTGTGGGTGACTATGGTCTACTCACTATCTAAAAAAGTGTGTCTAAATCTCTAAGATAGGGCTAGGGCTAAGCTAAGAATATGATAACTCAAGTGACACTCTTAGCATCCAATTACCACTTTTAGGGGATTTCATTCCCCCCTTTATACTAGTAATGTACCAAAGCAAAATTATTAGTATGAAGGAAAAATAAGCATACTTGGACTTGCCTTGGAATTGAAGCTTGCATTGCTGAGTTGAAGTATGTGAATTAAAGTCTACTTATGTGGAACATGATCCAAAGCAATGTCCTATAATGAAACATGAAAAAATTAGTCCTTACTTAAGAGATGATAAAAATCAAAATGATATGCTAAAATAAAGTAACTAATTAAAGATGAATAAAGAGAGAGGAAATGAATTAATAAACCTCATTGGGTACATGAACCAATGCACAAACCTAATGACAACCTATGTGTGTAAGTGTACATAATGACCATATCATCAAATAGATTGGACTTAGATGATGGTTTTCTCAATCCTCATATGGGTGGATCAAGAACTCAGTATTTTTTAAATCCATCATTTGTCACCCTTGCTTGGTGGATCCTAATCTTTGAATATCTTGGAACAGATTGTGTGTCTAACCCTCTCATGTGGGTGGCTCAATAACTCAAGCAGGCCATGAATACATAATTTCCCACATATGTGAAGTAGATTCATTTGTAACTAAATTGAACAAAGTAATAAAAGTATCTAACTAAGTAAATCTAATTGTGTAATTTAGCTCCATAACCACTTAGGTATATTATGTAGATATAGACTCAAGAATGCCAACAACTACATATGGATTAAGGCATTAATATGGTGACAACATGGAATGTGATAGAATGTATATATAGTTTATATATAGACACAAAGTTTTCCATTCCATTAGTTAATATTTGTGTACCTAAGTCTATGGAAACTATGTGTCATACACATGCCCCCAATCTGGTATCTGAGTATACTAAATCTAAACTAAGTGATCATGCCATGTATGATGTCCTAAATTATAAAAAAATAGTATAAATTTGATGTGAAAAGAATTTATTTGAGAAAAATCTAAACATAACTATCAAACTTTGATTATATCTATGAAAATTTATACGATGCTTGGTGTACTAGTCTAAATGATCTAGATTGTCTTAAAGTTGGGGTAAATGGACAATATCACCTTATAATGGATATAAATCCATATGGTACAAGTGTCCTAATCTGGGTGCTAATGTCTACATGGTCTAGAATTTGGATGATCTGAATTGACTTTTGAGTCTCTATTTTTTCTTGTATCTTCCTTCTGTCTGATTTCTAAAACTAAGTGTGTGTGTGCTGAAATTTATCTATGATTAATAATGTAGGATACTAATCTCTAAGACAAACCCATGTGAATTCCGCCTATTTTAATGTTATTTGTGAAATCTATATAGTAACTACCCTCTAAATAAATATCTATGTAAAATGTGTTAGCCAGATCATGTGCATGATATTCCAATACAATGTATAAACATAACATTAAAATGTAAATGAATCTATGAATAAGTAGATAATGTAAGTTGTATGCTGTAATCTACCATTGCACAAGGGTTTTAAGATAGATGTAATCAATGTGTATAAGATCAAATCTTAGTAATTACTTAGGGGTATGGGGAATGATGTCCATTATGACACCTCAGTAGGAAGGGTAGATGCATGAGATCACTCATGGAATCAAAAAACTATTGTGTGTAACAAGAAAATACAAGTTCCATGGTGTAAAATCATAAAATTAAGAATACATACAAACACATTAGGCACATAAAAGATAGGAAAGGGGCAACAAAATAAGGGACATGGGCACATTTCACTAAATTTAAGAATGAATACAGACAAGGACATGGTTATATGTGCACATATGCAATCGATTAATCTGTATTAGAGCCACCTAGAAGTACATCTTAGAATATCCATATATAGAAGTAAGAAATCATGCATAAGGGACATGGGCACATCTCTAAGGCATAAAAATGGAGAAGTGTCATAGAGCCAAATAATAATGGCATATTTAAATACCCTTAAATATGGAAAAAGCATGGAATAAAATTAAGTATAATCTAGGAAAATTATAAATGAAATCATGTATAAATATGCAGTACAAATCTATGTATATGCTAGGATCCATATATACTAAGTCTAACTAGTTATAGTTGACAAAAAATCTAAGCAATGAGTGGCAATGATCAACATCAAGGTAAATCAATGTGTAAACTATAATGTATATTATGTAAAGATAAAACATGGTATTATCATTGAGTATGAGATTAAGCAAAGTGGGTGGATGTATCAAATGTATAAACCTAGATTGGTGTAAATACCCCTAGTTGGTAAATGATCTGTAGTCTAGATCAGTGTAGTGGACTAGAGTCCTATCTAGAATATGAAAGTACTTGATAAGAACAAGTGAAGCATGTGTGTATGATAAAATTGACTACACTAAGATAACTAACAATATTCAATATTTGGTAGGTAGTATAAATGTAAACATAGAAATACATATAATTTGTAAAATTTATGTTTTTGAAATATTTGAATGTTTTTAATATTTTGACATGCTATATTTTTTTGTGTTCTTTGAGTATAAGATATATATAATCAAATGAAAATAAACTATGTATAAGGAGAAAGAGTTAAGAGGAAATGTGTATAATTAAAATGAGAATGAAGAGTTCAATGTGTATATGTAGAAACTCCTTAGATGCATGATGTTTAGTGAATTTTTAACTACCTTTCCATTGAGTGAAGCTAAATGATAAAATTTTGAGCTAAGATTTTTTGTGATGATGTATTGTCTGAGCCAATTTTTTATAAACTTTCCTTTATTTTCTTCTTTGGCATTGATGTTTATGAGATTTTATTTCAATACCAGATCATTGATTTCAAATTTCTTTTTGTGAACTCTATTATTATAGGTTCATTAGATCTGATTTTAATAATCTCTTAGATGTTCTATGGCTTAGAAACATGTATAATCAAACTATTTTAGCTCATGGAGATATCACTCTCTATACTAGTCATCTATGATGAGTCTTTTTAAATATACTTCTAAAGATGGGATTTCTAATTCCAATGGAATAATAGATTCTATACCATATAAGAGTGAATAAGGAGTAGTTTTTGTTGGTGTATGTATACTAGTACAGTAATCTGAAAGTGCATAGATGAGTTGATTGTGTTAGTCATCACCAAATTTGGTGATTATATTATTGAAAATGTTCTTAATCATGTTATTTTTTGCCTCTTATTAACCATTACCATGTGGGTAGTATGGTGCAGAGATTATGTGTCAGATTTTGTATTTGGTAAATAAAATTTTCATAATTTTGTTCTTGAAAGAGGTTCCATTATCTATAATTACGTTTAATGGGAGACCAAATGGGAAATAATATTGTTCATGAGAAACTAGAAAATATTATCCCCCTTTGTTGATCACAATGGGATTGTATCTAGCCATTTTTAATAATATCTTGTTTTTGTGATAATGAATTTGTGGCATCCTTAGGATTATGGGTTTATCTTACAAATTATATCAAAGACCTATAACATGAATGGCCATGAAAATATGATATTTTGAAGTTGTTTTGAATGTACATGCTATAAGTATACATGGCATTGACATTTGTGACATAAGTTTACATACTCTTGATATTCTTGTTCCATTGTTGGCCAATAGTAACCTTGTATAAGTAACTTGTTAGACATTACCTTACCAATGAAATGACAACCAAATTCATTCTTGTGTATCTATTGAATAGCCAATTTAGCTTCCTCACCTATTAAAAATTGAAGTGTCTATCAAATGGTATTTTGAATAAATAACCTCCAATGATGACTTATCAAAGAGACTTTTATTGTAATTTTTTATTTTCATTCTTTGTAATATTATCTATAATGATAGATTTATTCAAAAATTTGTATATATTAGAGAAAATTTTATATGGTATTGAACTATGTGTGGTAACTATGACTTTTAGAGTGATATAGTTTGTATGGGACACTGATGGAGATTGTAATTGTTTAATTGTGAATAGGTAATTGGATTATCTATGTTTGAGAAATTTGGAACAAATTTATTGTAATAACCTAAAAATCTCATTAAAATTCTCACCTCATGAACATTTTTAGGCATTAGGCATTTCATTATGGCTCTTATCTTCTCCATATCAACTAAAATTTTGCCTACAAAGATATTGTGTCCCAAATATTGCATTTTCCTATGAAAAATGCACATTTGGATAACTTACCATATAATTGGTGATTTTAATACCACTATAAAACAAATTTTAGATTCTAAATATTTTCTTCTTCATTATTATAATATATATCATTTAGGAAAACTAACACAAAGTGGTCTAGATAATCCTTAAATATTTTTTTCATGAGATTCATAAATGTTACCAGAGGATTTGTTAACCCAAAAGGAAACACTATAAATTTGTAGTGCCTATACTAGATTATAAATGTTGTTCTAGGAATATCCTCATCTCATATTATCAATTAATGATACCCTACTCGAATATCAATCTTAGAGAAAACTACTACCCTTCACATCTCATCAAATAGATCACCAACACAAGGTAACATATACTTTTTTTTATTGTCACCTTGTTCAACATCATGTAACCAATACATAGGTGAAGATTACCATCCTTCTTCTTGACTAAATCCAATGGTGTACCCCACAATGACACACTCAATTGAATCAACCCTTTTGATAACAAATCCTAAAGTTGAACTTTTAACTCAACTAGTTCGGTAGTTGTCAACATGTAAGGTGCATTGGATTGAGGTTCAAATATAGATATTATGTCAATCAAGAAATGAAACTCACATTTGGTTGGTAATCCTCATAAATCTTCTAGAAACACATATTTAAATTTTTAAAGAAAAGGATAATCCTAAATGGATAGTTCTTTAGATTCCTCCATCTCATTTATTTTAACAATAAATCTTGATGTCTTTTTTTTAGCCTTCTTGAGATAAATTAAGGAAATTTGCCTAACCTTCAATTATCTTATCTCACCCTAAATCTATGTTTGATTTCTAAAATCATCCTGACACTACCTTATTGAGATAACAATCAACCTTAGATTTATGCTCCTCAAGCCAGTTAAATCCTAGGATCACATCATATGACCCTAGTGGTGTAACATATAGATCCACTATTATAATTAATTTGGGTAACCTGATCTCAGATGCCAATAGAACCTTGTCCACTTTAACCTTTGATTCATTCCCATACTATATTGACCATTAGTTTCACATAATTATATATTTTATAGATGACTTATTAAGCATTCTAAGAGCAATAAAACATTCAGTAGCTCTAGTGTCAATCAAAATTAAAATTAGATGATAAAAAAAAATACCTATCAGTTCAATAGGAGAAGCTTGTAATGTAGCTTGATGATTGTTAGTAGCTACATGAATCCTCTACTAAAAATTTCACTGTTGTGAAGTAGAATCCTTTTTATTATAATTAGATTTACCTTGAGTACACTCTATGACATAATGGTCACCTCCATAGATGAATCATCCTCTAGGTATTCATATCATATCTAACTATTGGTTCCCCTTGAAACCACCCTTGAAACCATTTCCAGGTTTCCTATTTATTAAGCTACTTTTGAACTTAGCATTTTGGGTCTTAAACTAGTTCTTTGTGTCTCCAATCCTCTTACAATTTTGCTTTTTGAAATTTGTTAAGGACCACCAAAATTCCTTTTAAATATATATACAACCCAAGCAAGAGATTTTAGCTTCTGATCCTACTTTTGATCTATGGTAAATGGCTCATGCACATCCACCTCAAATATAATTTGGGTTTTTAATCTCATAATGAACTTCCTTATTAAAAAATTCTCATCCACCTAATACTAAGGGACATACTTTAGAAACTCAGTTAATTTATTCTAGTATTCATTTAGAGAAATGTATCCTTAAGGTTTTAAAAATATGTTAGATTATGATCAAAATATATCTAAATAAGCCATTTTAACCTAAATAATGTCACAAACTACTCCCAAGTGGTGGTGTTAGAGTCAAGGTTCATCTTGAGATTGTTTTTTTCCCACCATGTTGTTTCTTCTCTAGTAAGTTGATAAGCTCCCCATACTACCTTAGTGACTTTAGAGTAATTTCAAATCTCAAAATACTTCTCCATATCTATTATCTATGCTTAAAATCCATCTCCCAAAATGGTTCCATAAAAATTGGGTGGATTCACATTTTTCATATCTCATCCAGCTTTATAACTACTCAAGCTCTCACATTTTGTGGCAATTTCTCATGTCTCTTCTCTTCAAGATTTTCCTACTTAGTAGTATTCTCTTTAGGTTCTTAATGAACATTATCCTAAAAATACCCATGCACTTCCTTCTCTAAGGCCATGATTTGGTCTGTATTTTCATGCATGGATATAATGATCTAATCCTACTTCACATCTTACTTAATGATAAATTTAATTGAATCCACTTGAGTAATAGTGTTTGAATTACCCTCACTTCCTACTCTATTGTGCACCATTATTATTCCTAGTTAATAATAGAATATATTTATGTTAGTGTACTAATTAAGTAGTGTTTGAACCTCAGCTCTAATACCAAAATGTAACAACCCCATTGTGTTCTACTAAATTAAGGTAATTTAAAAAAATTACAAAAATTCAAAAAAATAGATTCCATCATGATGATACTAATAATTATAGAGATATTTAATTAGATACATTAGTTTTTAAGGTAACCATAAATAAGTTCAAGAGGTAATATATTTATTTAATGAGCATAAGATCAAGATCTAGTACTATGATGATATAAAAATGAATACTATATTTATCTTATTAAATTATATTTATAAATTCAACCACAACTGATACAATGTTACATCCAACTGCTATAATGAATAAATATAAGAAAATAGTATAGTTTCAACATAATATAAGGATTAATAATAATTTACAATGATAAAATGTTCCATGAATCATGTGAGTCTCATCAAACTTGAATCATTCATAAGTAATCATGAGTGTAGTCACTAGATAAGTACTATTGAGGGGAGGGAGAACATCATCCAAGTGTTTTTCCATACCAACCATAGACCATCGATCCCTAGCATAATATTCTAACAAGAGAATGGACCTCCCTTCATGGAAGGGTAGATAATTATGGTGTGGGAATAAAGAGTGATATCTAGAACTTGTGTGCTATAAGATAACTATTACATGCATTATACCATAAAGAAACCTATTCTAACAATATATCATACAAAACATGTAAACTAAATCAAATAGATGAAATGACAATGTTTAACCATAAAAACTACTTTAGCCAAATATTTCTTATAATTATTTGATCTTGAGAACTAGTTAATTTAATAGACATCACTTAATTGGATTACACCATCCCTACATTATGTAAGTGGAATCCATCTTACTCACTTATTTGGAGTCGTTAATACTGAAATTGGTTTATATATTTAATAATATTAAAACCAATAGATTTCAAAATGAAAAATTCCCTACTATCATCTATATTATGTGCTAATACAATAACTCTAATTTATTAACATCTAATCCATTAAATTAAATTTAGTAATGCAAAGTAACTAATTGTATTTATAACACAATATAACTAGATTTCAAGACAATCATACCATTTGGGTAAGATTTAGATAGCTAGTAAATCATATCAATAATTACTAGCTCATTGAACAACCAATTTATTTCCATTTCCTAATTACATAACCAAACTATTCAAAAACCAATCATTTCTAAATGGAATGATCTAAGATTTTCCAATACTACACATTTAGAAGTTTCCATAATACATTTAATTAACTTCTAGTTTAGCATTAATAAATGAAGTAAAAAAATTCATTAATACATCTTAATTATATCAAATAACATGCTTAAGCATATAACATAATATAGATATATGTATATAGTATAATTTATTTATCAAAGTATTTTTTCTTTAAATTACATGTATTCCATATTTATATATGCATATTTGATCACTCATCTATATTTATAAATTTTTTCTTGATAATTGAAATAATCAAATACAATTATAAACAACCATGAAATCTAAGCTAATGTTAACTACCATGTGGCAAGCTTTAATTTGTTCAAGGACCTAGGCATTGATGATCTATATATGGGAATATTCTTATAAAAGTAATGTCTAGGAGGATTATGACACATATATTCCATGTGGATAGTCATTTTTCATCATTCTATGGCCTCTAATTCATGAGATGATGTCACATGGCATAATCCATCTTTTGAGTTCTATTAGATAGAACATGATCATGCCATGTGGGATGTCTCTATTAAAATTAACAAAGAACTATCCTTATGAAAGTATTTCAAATTACATTATACAGACCTCCTTTTGCAATGATCTAATTTTCAAATTCCTCCCACTATTGGAGTATTTAGAATCATTAATTGGTGATTTTGGAATGTATTTGAGATCTATGATAGATTATCCCAAATCCATGCTCTATATCAAGAACCACACTTGTAGATAAAATTATTGTTATTTATCCCTTTTTGTAGACTTTCAGCTACTGATATAAAGGCATCCATTATATTTCATGTATTTATACCATGAATAAACATGTTATCCATAATCTTGATTGATGTTACTATCCATTCTATAATGAATTACATATATTACAATCAATTCTCTATGTAATTTGTCAAGTGAAAAGTCTCAAGTTTCACCTTCTATTTTAATGCTTAACTCACTCACAATTTTGATGGTCTTGATGACTAGATGGGTTATGAATATTATTTTCCTTGATTTGATAATTTCATGAATTCCACATGATTATTCCTTATATTTTTGTTAGTTTTTTTAATTTTTAGGATCCACTACTCCTTTATGCTTTTTACAATGCTTTGACCTTTGGTTTCTAGCCTTCGAGCTCTGATCAAATGTGATCATGCCATACAACATGATCACAAATCTCCCAATATCATCCATTTATTTTCTCCACATTGATACTTCAGCTCTTGATATGTCACCATGTGGTTTAATCATGGACCTTTGGGGCTAAGGGTTAGTACTATGGGTTGAGGATGATCAACCTTCACAAGTTATTTATATGATCACTAGTCAGTGAACCTCAATATTATTTATGTGGCTCACTACATATTATGAGTCCTAGGATCCTTTAATGCTATCATGTGGTGACATTATGGCACTTTAGGTATTAGGGAACATATGCTTATTTTATGATCTATCAGGTCCCATAAACTATCAATATAATAGATTGAATGGCCAATAGTCCATCAGAGTTCTCCACTTCTTTAAGATTTTTGGGGGTTAAAATTCTTGTGATCATTCCATAATGGTATGATATCAAGGATTTTTGGTCTTCATGAATTATAATTAGTTTGAATTTACTCATGATGGTTAGACTTGTATGATCATGCCAAGTGGCACATTCATGGAGCCTCATGCATCTAAATACTTTATCACATTTTCAAAGATATTTGCTTTGGAAACATCCTTAGATGTTTAACATGTGGAGGGTCTATGTTGAATCCCTTGAACCTAAAATTATGATTAAAATGACTAATTAAAATAAGAACACATCAACGGAAATGGAAATAAATATTAAAGGAATAAAAAAGAATGTGATAATAAAGGAAGTATTTTATAAATTAAAATAAGTGAACCCAAAAATACCAGAGACTTTTGATTTGAACTAGGCCCTTCTCATATATACACTAAATAGGCTAATATAAATATCATGAATTCAAATTTGAAGCCAAATCTATAAAAGACCCATTATTCAGACTTCCTTTTATAAAATATCCCTTTTCTAGTTTTGAAAACTTTGGCATATGATACAACCATAAAATTTAAGCTAGTGTTAATTTTCATATGGTAATCTCTCATTATTTAAATGACATAGGAATTGATGGTTTGTTGACAAGTAGACACATTTAAAATTTATATTAGGGAATGATGTTATTAGTTCTATATGGATGACCCTCATTGATCAATTTTATGGCCTCTAATTCATGGTATGATGCCACATGTCATCATCATGCCTTCTATGTTTTATGGAATAAAACATAATCATGCCATGTGAAATGATCATGGAGATTATGGGTCATCACTATGAATAGGTTCCCCTCTGAGTCATTTGATTATAGAATAATGCCACATGTCATGATCTTAGGCCTTAAAGAATCATAAAAGACTTGGTATTTAGCATTACTTTGCTAAGGATCAATCTGAGCCATCAATATAAAGATCAAACAATCGATAGGAATTTGAGGAGACTAATGGTCCTAAACACTTTGGATAGATTTTTCCTTGGTTGAATGTGATCCATCAATCTAAGATTAGATAATTGATAGTGAGTGAGGAGGTTTTAGATTCTGTATTTACATAGATCACATTTGGCTTCCATGGAGGTGAAATGAATCACAGTATCTATAAATTAGGGATCCCAAAAGACTTATTCAAGTTTATAAAATGATTTAGATCACTCAAAGAATGTGGGACATCTGATTGAAGATTAGAAAACCCATGGAAGGATCCTTTTTCCTTTAAAAGCCTTTGGACAAGCCCTTTAAGCTTTGAATAAATGTGATAGAAACACACATTACAATCAAGGGAGATGGAATATTTTTGAGCTCATAAAATCCCATGAAATGACTAAGTAAAATAAAAGGATAAAAAATATGAAGATTGAAAACAAGGCACTTTGCTAAAAAATATACAAATGGTTTCTTAATTTAAACCAATATCTCAACTTCAATTATTGATATGACTCGGGCACTTGCATTTTTAATGTTTGAATCCATAAAACCAAAATTTCTAAAATGTTGAGACACTATAAAAAATAGGTCTAAATTCCATGAAAATAAATTATTCTAATGGGCTAAATTTGGACTTTTCAACTTTACACAATCACTAGCAATGTTATAAAGGTTCAAATTCTCCACGTAAAAGACCCAAATACTAACCAAGTCTTTATAATAGAACATTAAAAATAATTGATTATTTACATTGAAATAAATCACCTTAAAGGTCTAATTAAATTTGAAATATATATATAACAAAAGGAATAATACATTAACAATCACTAAAAATGTTCAAATAATTAAAATAAAATGTTTAATTTACACATTTTTATTCTAAGGTCAAGGTTCCTTCAAGTAAATTGACATGACACTCCTTAGGTACAAAGAACACTAATGTTTGTTATTTAATCCACATAATTTTTATGCAAAGGTTACTAAAACCCAATGTTGAGCTAATAAATTATAATCAAGAAAATAAAGGAATAAATGCATATCCAATTCATAGTTTCCAAGGTTCAAAGCTAACTTAGACCAAAGGTTTTCTCAAAGGAAGAATAACTTAAAATTTTACCAAGAAAAATTAAAACCAAAAATGAGAACCCAAACTAATAAAATATTAAAACCCTTTATAGGAAAGAGATCAATATTAAGATAAAAAAGGTTCCATTATTTCAGTTATTAAATTAGGGTGTGTTGATGTAGGCAATACAAATTTGTGAATACACCCAGGAAATACTCCTGAGTATTTTGGAATCTATAATCTTAGTTTTCAAGCCCAAGTAATAAGGGATAAAAAAAGAAATTTGTTCAAATAGAATATATAAATTCTGGCACCAAAGTCATCTTAAACACATGACATACTAAGTTACCCTATTTCCAAGTACCACTAGTTGTGAGTGTTGATAATTCTATTTATAGTTTTGTATGCCCACCAAAGATATTAATATTTATGTTGATAATAAATACTTACAAGGGAGTAAAATATCATAATTTGTATTAGATGAATATCATGGGCATTGATATACTTCTATCTAGTTGTCCATAACCCTAACAAAGATACATTATTTCCCTTCTACAGGCCCTTCTCCATGCCAGCTAGTGCAGAAAGGCTATAATGGAGGTTACCAAGATCACCCTTTTGAGAAGAATTTTTATATTTTGTACATTTATCTCAACTTTTTTGAAATGAAAATTTTCATATTAACCCGTAGAGGGGTAGAAACCAAGCCATGGGCATAAGAGAGTTAATAAATTCCATGATTAGATACATAGTGCTTCATTTGCTTCAAATTTTATATTGAGTGTATAGGATGGATTTAAATAAGGAGAGAAACATTTATAAATACATATGTTTCATGAAGAATCATATCTCACTAAAATTATGAAAATTCAAATAAGATTTATAATAGTTCATATAATCATTTAAGAAAGATAATTTGATCATTCACATTTTAGGATGCTATTAATGTTATTCATGTTTCAATCCTTTGTTCATTATCCATTGATTATGCATGGGAACCATAGGACAAAATAGGTAGGTTTAAATAAAAAAGGGAAACTAACAAGGCTAAATGAAACACAAAAAATAAGGAGGAAAAAATAGAATGCGAACCAAGCAAACCAAAACAAACAACAAGGGAAAGGGAGGAAAAGAAGAAAATAAAGCAAGAAAGGGAACAATAAGTTATTTATTAGAACAATCAAGCAAATTCAATCATATAAATAGTTCTTGATCAATTGTCAATTGATAGGGAATGGAACATCCTCACCAATTAGATACCTTAGGTTCAAAGCATTTTCACCCACAATTTTAGAGATTTGATAGGTACTTAGACATAAGGTGCCAATTTTTCCATGTTGTCCTTTCTTTTCATGAGCATTATTTGAAAGGAGGACCAGATCAAATATATAAAAGGATTTACTTCTAGCTCACTTATCAAACCAACATTTGATGACCTCTTAATGCTTTCTAAACTACAACAAAGTAACATTATGTTTTTCTTTGAGTTGCATAAGAATCAAGAGGTCAAATTCTACTTTATGATCAATTTGTAGGTAGTCATTCATGATATTTAAAGTGAAAATTTTCATTTGTATGGGAAATATGAGATCTTGGCCATGTATCAGATGGTATGGTGAAGTACCTAAATAATATTTTATCCTAGTCCTATCAAACCATAATTCAAATTTTAATATATTGTGCCAATTCTTAGGATTATTTACCAAAATTCTTTTAATGATGTCAAGTAAATTATTATTTTAGGATTCAACAACCCCATTACCTTGTGGGGAAGAATTATAAGAGTATTTGAGGATTAAATAGTTATCATAGGCCCATTAAATGAATTGTAATGAAGAAATAGAATGGCCATTATCACATACCAAGACAAATGACATTCTAAACATGGTGATAATATGCTCTTTGAGGAAGTGATCACTATGTTAGTTATGTGATTTTTGAAAACCTAGGCTTTAATCCACTACATATAATTAGTCACCATAATTATTAATTTGTGTCTAGTAGAATAATTTTCATTAATGTATCCCATAAATTACAACCCCCATTTGGTGAATGGTGTAACCTTAGTGATAGGTTGTATGGGCATGGAAAGAGTGTATTTTATATGTTCTACAACTTAGAAAGTGTGGTAATTCCTAACATGGGCATGATTTTATTTGAATACATGAGGATAATAATAATCTACCCTTAGTATTTGGTGGGATGTATCACTTTTTTTTTGTGTCTAATTCCATACTTGCCTTGTAAATTTTCAAGTACTTCAATGACTTCCTATTTATATATGCCTTCATGATTATTTATGTATAACATGCCTTATTTAATCATGAAATTATTAATCTTCATGTGTATTGATATTATTTAGGTAGAATTCAGGTGGTGTGGACACTCATTATTCAACAAGTAAAACACAATGTCTTGGTACCAATTATCTAGTGAAATATTTTGCACTAAATATTACTGACAAATTATTTAGGTTTCCACTTCAACTATGGATTTGTTGAGTCCCTAACCTCTAACACTTTTCATACTTTGGGTTTTAGGTATGAATCTTGTAAAATGGTCATCCACTTTATACATATTTCACATAATTTTATCTACATTAGCAAAGCCTTTATATCTAGATTAGGCACTACAACAAACACCTTGCTACATAAAATGTATTGTCTAAACTTTTTAAATACCTCAATCAAAGAAAAGGATTATTTATCAATCATTGAATACATAGTTAAACATTTAATATAGGGAAACTCATGAAATACATAGGTATATCATCTCCTTCTTATTTCTTTTGTGTTAAATGTTAAAACAACTACACGTGAATCTTGTGAAACAAAGGAGTAGATATAAAAGGGCTATGTACAATATAGATTGATGAGTATTGACTTGTTTACAATTTTATCCTTTATTTGATCTAAATATTCTTTTGATTTAGTTATCTAATTAATATTTATTTTCTTATTCAACATGTTATTGAGTGGCATAACTATCTCGGCATAACCTGAAATAAACTTCCTCATGAAGTTAATTTTATTAAAGAAATATTTTATCTCCTTCCTACTAGAAGACAAAGATATATTATAGTTTATGTCAATTCTATCTGGGTAAATGGATATATATATATATATATATATATATATATATATATATATATATATATATATATATATATATATATATACTTTTATAAATAATACAACCCAATAACTTTCCCTCAGTCACCCCAATTATTAATTTCATAAGTTTCAAATAAGTCCCATGGTATTTGCACCTCTACAACACCATCCTCAAATCTTTGATATGATCACCTCTATCCTTTGAAAAGATAGTTAAATCATCCATGTATATGATTGTGCATTTTAAAAATATATGTTTTAATTCAATTTCTATGTCTCTTTGGAAGGTGTCACCTAAATTAATTAGTCTCAAAGGCATCCTTTTATATGTGGATGTTCTCCACTTTATTATGAATGTTGTCTTCATCTGGTCCTCATAGTTGAACATTACCTAGTTATATCCTAAATATTCTTATGAGAATGACATAATTTGGGAGTTGTTCACTATATATGAGACTTCATTTAGTGAAGTAAATGAGTAGTTATCCTTTTCTAAGGATTTATTTAGGTTCCATAAATCCACACAAATTCTTATCTCTCAATTTATATTTTTGACTAAGACTAAATTGGGCACACATGTTGAATGTCTTATAGGAAATATAATCCTTACTAAGATTAGCTTTTGTAATTTTTTGAGGATTAAAGATACTATAAATTGATTCACAAGCCTTTATCTTTACTACAATGGCTTTACCCCAAGATTGAAAGGGATAGTATATGTGAGAATGGAAGTGTCAAACATTTTAAGTTCTTCATATATTCATGCAATGATTTCCTTGAAGTCTCTAAGGGCTTGTACAATTCCTTTTTTTTATTTGTGAGTTCATGTATCACCTAAAAGCACATTTTTCAAATCATTTCCATTGTCTAAATCACAACATTCATGAAACATACATTTTATTGAGGTTTATCTCTCCTATTATTATTGATAATCCATATAAAATAGTCACTTTAATGAGATTATTACCTTTGGTATATTTTTGGTTTTCAACTTCATATCTTGTCTTGATCTAGTTTACACTCCTCCCATTTATCTTCATCTATAATCTAGTTTGTAAATACCTCAATGTTAGTGATGAATTCAATAATGTGTTGATCATGATTAAACACCTAGAAATTCCTATTGTTATCAATAAATAAGGGAGTAGAGACCAAATCCACTAATAATATCCTCAATTTAAAGTTATCAATAGGGTTCAAGGTACTTATAATGGTTTACAATGCATTTGTAGTGTACTTTTTTCTACAAGGCAATGTCTATATATTAAATGCA
The DNA here is from genome assembly GCA_037957365.1 of Torreya grandis. NCBI lineage: Eukaryota > Viridiplantae > Streptophyta > Pinopsida > Cupressales > Taxaceae > Torreya > Torreya grandis. Next base: position 904,221 of record JARHVA010006371.1, on the reverse strand, counting down.
TTGAAATCCTTTATCAAGTTACATACTTGGATATGGTATCTAGATAAAAAATTATCATGGAAATAATATTGGCTTCTCACTTGATTATAAAAAATATCTAAACCACCAAGCACTTTGAGATTATTCACTTTATTTCTCAAAGTAAAATGGAGGTCATGAACTAGTTCATCATATTCAACCATAATGTTATATTCACTTATATTTACATAATCATACATAGTTATATTTACCTTTGTTCCCTTCAGATCTTATACAATGTTATATGCATGTTTATTTTGGTCTATTAATTTATCATCCTATTGAGGGGTTATAGTATTCTTATATTGATAACATGTTATAGGTTGTTAAGGTGGAAGTGTATTATTACTTGAATCTAGATCATGTGGAACCTAGGTGTTATTAATAGGAGTAGAGGTGGTCATAGGTTTTTAAAATCTGCTCCTTAAATGATAATTATTTCCCATTTATAACTATTTAAAGGCATAGACATCATCTAAGTTATCATAGAGATATTTATCATCATTAAAATGGAATTCATAAGTCTTTAAAAATAGGGTTATATTTGTTTTCCCTCCATCTTGGTTTGAATTTTTATCACATTTAATAATTATTTCAAGATTGTCCATCTCCTTTTGGAAGATGTTAGAGGTAGATATTAATTCAAAAAAAATATTTTTGACATGATCGACTATGTTGTATACTTTACACCATGTTTAAAAGGCCAAGTTAAACATGTTCACTTAGTCTGAGGCCCTATTGGTGGTATTGTAATTTGTATTGCTTAGGGGATTAAACATTTCCATTATTAGGCCTAGTATTACACTACCTATTGGTCCTTTGAAATTTAAAATTCCTACTTTGAGGTGGGTTATTTATGATTGGATTTGTGTTGTTAGGTACTTACATCCATAAATTAACCATGTATTTTGAAAATATTTAGACCATTTGGTGCAAAATGGCCACTTGAAGGTCTTTATTAGTGTTATTTTGGTTTCCCATTTGTGGTTGTGGGTTTACCATAGGTGAAATAACATTTATAAAAATTGGGGTAATTATGTGCACTTTTTTATTAGCACTATTTTAGGTGTTTGATTATGTAGAAATAAAATTATAGCTTATTGACTTCCACTTGAAATAGCATAAATGATAGTTCTTGTCATAGTAGAAACTTTTTTATATACCATTGGAACTACTTGTTGATTACTCACCTATGACATTATGTGATTTGGAGGCATATATGACTAACCACTAGGCATTAATTTCAATGGGATCATATTATACATTACCATTTCACTTGAATACATAGTTCATGGGATTGGGTGCATCAGTGACATGTTTTACATGAGATCTTAGTTGAGCATATGTATTTTATTATAATCACATTATTGCCCTAATTATAGTAGTGGTCTTATAATATAACCTTGTAGGGACATATGATGTTCAATATTAACCATTTCATTAAAATCCAAGGACAAACATTTGAGTGCAATATAATCTCTCCTAAGGAATATGGATGTGAATGGATTAAGGGATCTCAACTAGATCTATATATATGGATCCTCTTCTAAAAGGTATGGGTGTTGTAGCCTTTGGTATAACTTGTGAAAATAAGCATTACATATGCTTATGGGCTTATTTATTTCTCTTATAATAGCAATAAAATGGTGATATACAATAACTTGATCAATTGGGATCTTGAATTGATTCATGAACACTATCTAAAGATCACCCCAAGAGGTGATAGAGCTAACTGGAAATACTAGATACTAGGAACTAGTAGTTTCTCACAAGGAATAGGGAAATAAATAAAATTCTACATCCTCATATTGAACTTGGGTTAATATAATAGAATATTTGAATTCTTGTATGTGTTCTTAAATTTTATGAATTCACCGGTTAGGTTAATAGAATATTAATACAATAAAAACCCTCCCTAAGTTCTATATCTTTGTAACTATTCTTGATTTAGTTGGTTGAAGTGAAACTATTCCATACAATGGGTACATTTTACAAACTAAGATGTGAGGTTTAATTAACTTTAAAATCTATTAAAAAACTACAAGTTTCAAGGACAATGCTTTCATTAGCTTACCTTTAAATAAATCTAGCATTATAGTATGTGCATAGAAATATTGTAACTGATTTCTATCAAGAGTTTATCATGTGCATATGATCAAAACATCTATAACAGCAATGAAAAAATTAACTATTAAGATATTCATGAAAATTAATATTTCATTCATTTATACCCAATATCTAAACTAGCATAATCATAAAATAAAATACAAAAGATAAGGGAGGAAAGGGAGAAAAGTACTTATTGTAATGAAGATGAATCAAAAGTGTCTAATTGATCAAATCCATAGAAACCAATCCTCAATTGAGTCAAACCTACATAAATTAAACTAGAGGAAATTTGAAGAGTTTAGGGGTAGTAAATGAGAGAGAAAAAGATCATAACTACCATATTCATGTGTATAAAATGGACACTTGTCTCCACATACCTAAAAGATCAAGATATTGCCTTTTGATTAATCATTATTGGGATTTACACTAGTCATCCAGTCATAAAATTCACTTACATGATAACAAGACCATACTAAGAGAGAGGGAAATATTATTATAAAAATTAGTAAAACACATAAAAACATGTTTCATTCAATTTATCTATTTAAATTCATAAAGAACCAACCTTCTGAAGGGATATTAAATTCAATTATATAGACCCACTTCTGCATTGAGCTAATTTTCAAATTCTTCCCACTATTGAGGAAGTTACAATTATTAACTAGTGATTGGGGAATGTGGTTGAGATCTCTAATATATTGTCCTCAACCCATGATCTACAATAAGAAACACACTCCTAGATGAAATTATTATCTTTTAGCCCTTTATGCAGACTTTAAGTTATAGCATAAATCCATATATTATATTTCATGTCCTTATGCCATGACTAAACATGTTATCCATACTCATGATTTATGTTAGTATCCATTATACAATGAATTATATAGACTATAGTCAATTTTATGTTAAATTTTCCAATTTCAAAGTCTCAAGTTTCACCTTCTATTTGAATGCTCACCTCACTCATAATTTTGATAGTCTTGATGACTAGATGGGCCATCAATATTATTTTCCTTACTTTTCTAATGTCATCAGGTCCACATGGAAATTTCTTAGCATCTAGTTGCTTCTTCAATTTTTGGGCTGCACTAATCCTTTAAAATTTTCATGATGCTCTAACCTTTGGTTTTTGACCTCTATGATTTGATCAAATGCAATAGTCATATGTGTAATGATCATATAGCTCCTAATGTCTTACATGTGTTTGCTCCTTTTTTATCCTTGGACTCCTGAGATGTCACTAGTGGTGGAATCATATGCCTTCAAGGCTAGGGGTTACTAATTCTAGGCTGGAGGATGATTGGTCTCTATGAGTCATTGATCTAAGAGATCAATGGTTAGTGACCTTTAGGCTTATTTTTGTGCCTCAATACTTTTTATAAGTCCTAAGATCATGTAATACTATCACATGTTGACATCACAATCCTTCAAGTCTTTGGGGATTTGTATTGTTTTTATTATCTATTATCCCCCATAAATTATCAATCTAATAGATTGAATAGTCAATGGGAATACATAGCTCTCTATTGTTTCAAGGTTTTTAGGGGTCAAATTTCCCATGATTATGCCATTTGGCATGATATCATGGATTTGGGATCTTTGTGACTTAGACTTATTTTTAGTTTCATCACGATAATCTCACCTATGTGATTGTACCAAGTGGCATAGTAATGGATCCTAAGGCATCAAAACACTTAGTCACATTTCCAAAGTTATTTTATTTGGTATCATTCATAGATGATTGACATGTGGAGGCTCTATGTTGAATAAATTTGACCTTCACATTCTAATAAAATGATTAAGTAAAATAAGAACACATTAGTGGCAAGGGAAATAAGCATTAAATAGATCAAAAATAATGCAAGAACAAAGCAAGGATTTTCTAAATTAAAACAAATCATTCAAAAATACCATAAATTTTTTATTATAGCCAAGCCCTCTACATCTAAACACTCAACAAGTTAATCTAAACATCATGAATTCAACTTCAAATCCAAATCTTATAAATACCCATTATTTAGACTTCATTTTATAAAATATCCCTTTTCATATTTTTAATGCTTTAACATTTGATACAATCATGAAATTTAAGCTAGTGTTAACTACCACATGGCAAGCTCTCATTATTTTGGGGCCTTGGGTTTTTATGATCTATTAATGGGTAGAAACTTATCAAATTTATGTTAGGGGATGATGATGTCATTAGGTCCACATGGATGACCTTATTTCATTAGTTTTTGGCCTTCGATTCATAGGATGATTCCATATAGCATTATCTTATATTATGAGTTCTATGGAATAGAATGTGATTATGCCACATGGCATGATAATGGAGCCTAAGATCCCCTTTGAGTCTCAATCTCCAAATATGATGTCATGTTTCATGGTCTTAGGCTTTCAAGGCCTATATATGACTTGGTATTTGGCATTAATTTACTAAGGATCAATATAATCCATTAATCTAAAGATCAAATTATAGGTAGGCATTTCAGGAGTCTCATGGTCCTAGATGCTTTGGATCAATCAAGCCTTGATTGAATGTGATTTATTGATCTAAGATCAAATATTCAATGATGAATCAAGAGGTTTTAGAATTTTGGATTTGAATAATTCAAGCCTATGCTTTTATACAGGTGACACACATTACAACCTTGAGAAGTTTAGGATCCAAAAATACAACCAACTTTATAAATTGATTTAGATCACTTGATGAAGGTAGGTCATCTGATGGAATATTATAAAATCCATTATAGGATCCTTTTACCTTTAGAAACCTTTGGATGATCCCCCAAGCCTTGAATAAATGTGATAATGAGCCATCTCCAAATCTAAAGAGGCAAAATATTATCATAAGATCCCACATAACAACTAATTAAAATAAAAAGATTGAAAAGATGAAGACTAAAAAAAATACACTTTGATAAAAAAAAGATATAATGGTTTGACAATTTAAGCCACAATCTAGACTTTGATCATCAATACAACCCATATAATTATATTTTCAATGCTCAAATCCATAAAACAATATTTTTTAAAAGGATGAGATGGTATAAAAACTAGGTATGAAGTCCATGAAAATTAATTAGTCTAATGGGATGAATTTGGACTTTTCAAATTTAGACAATCAATAACAACATTATAAAGGTCTAAATTTTCCACTTAAAATACCTAAATACTAACCAAGTCTTTATAATAGAACATTATACATAATTGGATCTTTACATTGAAATAAACAACCTTAAAGGTCTAATTAAATTTGAAAAAAACATCTAACCAAAGGAATAATACATGAACAATCACTAAAGATGTTCAGATAGTTAAAATAAAGTGCTTAATTTACTCATTGTTATTCCAAGGTCAAGTTTCCTTCAAGTAAGTTGACATGACACTCCTTAGGTGTAAAGAACATGAATGTTTAGTATTTAATCCACATAATTTTTACACTAAAGTTAGTAAAACCCAATGTTGATCTAAGAAATCCTAAGTGAGAAAATAATGAAATAAATTTATATCCAATTCATAGTTTCCAAGGTTCAAAGCTAACTTATACCAAAGGTTTCCTCAAAAGAAGAACAACTTATAATTTTACCAAGCAAACTTCAAACCAAAAATGGGGACCCAAACTAATAATTTTTTAACACTCTCCATAAGAAAGAGATCAATATTAAGAGAAAAAATAGGTTCCATGATTTAAATGATTAAATTAGGGTGCGTTTTAATGTATTCAATATAAAATTTGTGACTCCACCTAGGAAATACTCAAGTATTTTATAATCTATAATCTTAGTTTTCAATCCCAAATAATAAGGACTAACTTCAAGCAATTTATTCAAAAAAAATTTAGAAATGTGGGAACAAAAGTCTACTTAAATAAATGATATACTAAGTTACCCTATTTGTAAATGCCACTAGTTGTGCGTGTTGATAAATCCATTTATAATTTTGCATTCCCACCAAACATATTAAGATTTTCCTTGACAATCAAGACTTATAAGGGAGTAAGATATCATAATTTCAATGGGGTGAATAGCATTGGAATTTATCTACTTTTAAATAGGTGTCTATAGCCTTGACAAAGATACCTCTAGTCCCTTCTAAATTTCTTTCTCCATTGCCAACTATGCTAGAAAGTTGATGATGGAGGTTACCAAGATCACCCTTTTGAGAAGAATTTTTATATTTTGTAAATTTAGCTCAACTTTTTTGAAAGGAAATTTTTCAATTAATACATATAGGGTCAGGAACCAAGCCATTGGTATAGGAGAGTTAATAAATTCCATGATTATTTAATATAAATAATAAATGTAGTGCTTCATTTACTTCATATTTTATATTGAGTTTATGTTATGGATTTAAACAAGGAGGGAAAGACTTCTAAATACACATGTTTCATGTAAAATCATAGCCCAATACAATTATTAAAATGCAAATAAGATTTACAATAGTTCATATAAGCATTTAAGAAAGATAATTTTATCATTTATACTTTAGGATTACATTGATGTTACTCATGTTGCATGCCTTCATTCATCCATCTTAGAAACATACATCTGACCAAAGGACTAATACAATAAAAATTACTAAAGATGTTTAG
>JARHVA010006371.1:870000-887500 GCA_037957365.1 Torreya grandis | reverse complement strand
TCATTCAATTTAGAATTAATAATCAATCATAATAGAACCACTCTCAGTTGCACCAACACTTAGATTGGGATAACTACATTAGGCTTGATCCCATTTCAAGGTATTGGTATGTATTCAGCACTCAAAACATGGGGGTGTTGAAGTCACACCTAACTACCCTAATAACGCCACTCCCATTCCACTTATGTTCATAAAAACCCTAGTAAGCATGGAGGCTTATGGTTTCATAGTGAAATTAGTTAAATAATAAAATAGATGATGATCTAGGTTTCAGTCATACAAGCATATACTTCCTAAAATGGAGTGAAGGTCTACCAAAAATTTCATTGATTCACTTATATAGGTTCATTAACATTTTACATAATCACAATGTATTACTGGAAAACAGGGTTGGGTTATTGTTTGAAGAGGTTTATGACACCTATTCTCCATTGATGACACTATGCCCCACTCCATCATTTTCAAACCCACTTGTCTATATCAATCATATTTTATATCTAAGTACACCTTTTCTAATTTATTACTATTTATAAAATATTTAAATAAATCAATTATTATATAAATTTGTGGCTATTGATACTATAGTATTTTATTCCCTAATTTATTACTCAATTTGTTATCAACCTAGAGCTACATTCCATAATCCTATAAAAGATAAATCACTATAATACATATTTCAATTATAATGAAAATAAGATAATTAGATGATTATAATTTTAATATAGATATAAATTTGGAACTTGCAAGACATAGATTGGATTTAGGTTCTGGATCACTCATATAATTTTATAAACTATACCTTTATGGCCTTATACACTTACATTGACTTAGGGTATATGCATCAATTTTTTTGTCTAACATGGACATATGTGTTTAGTATAGAATACCTATTAGATATAAATGTGATCACATAGGATATTTTGGGTTTTACATCACTTTGCACTAGTTTGTTTAGATCTAGATCTTGGGTTATCACTCATTAACAAATGGGAAAACCCTAGTTATTCATCTTCATAGCGGATGTGGAAAAAATGGGTTAGTGGGATAATAGTATCATGCTAACCCCAAATACCCATCTATCAATGGGTACTACCTACATAGACACTAATTTGAATAGGAACTCAAACTCCTGTAGTTCCTGCCTATGTGTGGGATTGTGTGTGCATAAGGATGCAATGTGTGATAAGTAAGTACATAGATTGACCCAGATTGTAACTTGTAAAATATGGCTAATGGGAATATCTTTATTTTCACTTCAATCCTATATATGTGTTATCCCTATGACTGATATGGAAATAGTAGAAAATAGGGAAGCTTTTGACACTTAAATTCTTGATTGAATGCTTTAATATTTTTCCTTGTGAGTTGTTTTCTCTGTGCTAAGTGAAGAATGAGTGATGATTGATAATGTATTTATACCAAATCCTTTTAGAGAATATATCACATTAAATCACTTACACTAACCATAGGGATATGTTTCATTTGTATATTAGATGAATTTAGTTCATTAGACACTTGTGTTAGCATATGACACTTGTGTCAATGTAGGCATCTGAATGGGACACAAGTGTTAAGGTAGTTATAAAATATGCATAGGTCCATAAATTACATAAAAAAATATAAGTTAGTTTATAACATTTTGAGCAGATAGAAGGTCTCGGTCATTATAATAACATTGGTAAGACTAATATAAAAGTAACTTGGAAAAAATAGATATTGTACGCAATCCTTTTTTCAATAGAAAAGGTATATAAGTTTAAGGTACATCCATGATAAGTATTTTTCAAGTGTACAAGATTGAGGCGATATATAATTTATAAATAGTGTCTACAAGTATGAACAATAAGGGATATGCCAAAGAATGATAGAACTTATGTATAAGATTCCCATAATGAAATTTATGATGTATCAACAAGTTGTAGGACACTTGTGTCTTATTTTAAAATAGGAATTATTATCATGTGTTCATTAGGATGAGACTGATGAAATCAGACAACAACATAGTGTGTTAATGTTTGGGCAAATCACCTTTATCTATGAAACATTTATGGGTTTTTTATATTTAAATAACCCATCATTATGTTTATAAATAGAAACCTATATGTAAAAAATCCAATCAAGTATATTATGTGAATCATTTGTTATTAAAAAAATTATATATAGAGAAATACTAAATATACTAATCATAAAATAATTGATGCAAATAACCACACAAATCATGCATAGGTTTTATTTTTTGAATTTTATAGAATATTTTCTTTTTTTCCTTTTTTCCATAATAGTATGATTAGAACATAATATATGTACAAAGAAGGATTATATTATAATCCCAACATAACATCAATGAGATGTCCGTGTGTAATCCCTTTAGCATTATAATCATAATAATCTTTGCATTATAGTCATAATCATCTTTTTGATCCTAAAATTGTGGTATGCCACTCTTGCCTTCTTTTGTATCTATATATGAAAAAACATCTACTCCATATTATGGTATTGAATTTTATGATTTCTCTATTGAAATATATATTTTATCATTTTATTTTACCATCATTCCATTACTTGTATTTATTTGTATACTAGTTGTAGATATGATATATTTTTATGCTCTTGATCTGAATAGGCTCCATATTCAATTAAAACTATAATAATTGAATTTTCATGTCCAAAAGTGACATTTTTATGATATTTATTCATTTTTCTCCCCTTTTTTTCATCCATGATCTTCCTATTTCAGAATTATATTGGGCCAAACTAAGCCATACATGAAATACCACTAAACATGTTTATAGACAAACTTTTAAGGGTATCTCAATAGATCTAATAAATGATTTAGATGTAATAATCATAATAAAATTTTCCTTATCATATTTGATAGACTTTAATATTTTAATGCTACAAACATTCATTTCAATAGTTTTATTTATCCCAACATTGCTACATTGATTTCCATATATGAGGGGGTTAAGAATCAAAGTCTCTAGAAATGAATAGTGATTTTGAGCTGATTCCTTTGAAAAACACTTGTAACATTGGAATTTTTAGGAATCTATTTATTTGGAAACTCTTTTTTAATAAATCCTCTCTTAAAGATATTTTTTTGCTTACCTTGATTTTGGTTTTGTAACTTTTATTCTTGTCCTTTTTTTAACATTACCATCCTTAATGTAATTTATATTTTTCACATTGTGAATTTTGTAATCTTCCTTTCTATAATTTTAACTTTTAAATATCTTCTTTCTCTAAATTTTTCATTGTAACTATTTTTACTCTGAATTATCCTTGTGTACCCATACTTATTATTTTTGTACTTTTGCTTTAGAAGATTCACTGATTATGTAAATGGGTTAATTTATTTATGTATCGATTATAGAATCACCACTATCAATTATCATTTATATTTTATATTTTAAAGTAAAAAAATTATCTATATGAAGTCCATGGATTTTATTGCATGCATAATTGTATTTTTATCTCCTTAGAGGATGTATAAGGGGGGAGTTTGATCAACTTATTTTGAATCATTTATGTTAGAATATAATTTTGACTCTTAGTTTACTTTTGAATCAATTTTTTATCAATATTTGTATATGTATTCTATTTTATATTCACATTTTCATGTGATGCCTTGTTAGGAAAAAAATTACTACATGAAGATATAAATGCATGATTAACACTAGAATATTCTTGATTATTTGTATATGTGATCTAATTTTCCAATGATGTGAAATAAATTATTTATTTTAATTTTCAAACTCTTATATTGGCCATTTGAAAATGAATACTTTATTCTTAATGGCTTCACAAACATAATCCCTTGATACTTATGATTGAATATTCATAGAGACACCCTTGAGAAGAGAAACATGAGGTGTAGGGGGTTGAGAAAGGATGTGTTGGTTACCTTAATATAAAACTATAATATGGGTTTTTAAAGGTAAAATAATTGAGAGGGGTGGTAAATCAATTATTCCATATAATCCAATTCAATTCTCAACTCTTAAACATTTAACATGTATAATCATGATGCATACAAATTAATTGTTACAATAAACAAGCAAGATATAACAAGATCAAGCACATAACACATGATATTTATGGGAACCCTCTTGAGGGATAAAAAACATTGAACCCTACAAGATTTAATATATTCCTATAAATATAAGATTTAACATTCTGACTAGCAATAACTGATCAAGGAACACCCATCCCTTAATTTAGAGAGACACCCATCCCACAAGGAGGAACCAACCCCCTAAGTAACCAAACACCAACCTAGCTATCTTGATCTAATCTCCACCTATAATATGATGTCATATATACCTGATGATAGACTTATCTTTCTTTCTCTCTTTCTCCTTTACACTCTCAGAAACTTGTACACACAAGCAAAGCATCTAAAACACCTTTTTGGATCACTCTTCACTTATTAGCACATACAAAATCAAAAAAACTATAAAAGAAATATGTCAAAACATCATAAAAATGACATATATATCATTCACACAATCCTAAACCTACTATTCTCTTCAATCCATCCACTAATCACACTCACTCAATCAACCTCTAGGGCTTACTCACTCAAACTGCCTCTTCTAGGCTCATTAAGTCCAGTAACATGTGTCTCATCCTACATCAACTTGATCAGATAAGAATGATTAAACCTATTCACTCTATATTATTCCTTAATTAATTTTATCTTCTCTTTCAAAGGTTCTCTTCTTCACATGAATTCATACTTACACACTAACACAAATAGGCCAATAATGCCTTGTATTTATACCACTCTCTCAGTATAACCCATCTTGGTCAGCCAAGATTCTTATCATACTTGCTATACATTTAAAATAGGTCCTCATACATGTTAAATTTAATAACCACATACTCTTTAGGTTGGCCAATACCTCATTATCCCCAAACCACCATTAGGTCTTAGTGAGACCTAAAATAATTAGGCCTTCATAGTCATACATTAAAACTTTAACTCCTTGGGCCACTTAAAAATTATACCAAAGATTTAAAAACATCAAAACTATATATAATAAAGCCTTGATCACTTCCTCATGGGTTAATGTCACCTATAACACCAACTCAATACTTGAACCTACCAATTAGGTCTCCTTGCTCTTCAAGTTTTCATACACAAAAAACATAGTCTCAAACTTCTAAAGCAAATACTCAAATATTTCACATAGCCCTATGATTATATCACATTAGTGAAACCTTTAGGACCTTTTAAATTCATTCATGTGATTTATATCCTTCAAAATAGACTCTAATCACTCAATTCAACTCTCTCAAAATGACCACATAGATTAGTCACACATATTCAAAATATAGTCAAGCTATTTTAACTTTTCATATCTAATCAAGGGCATATCATGATAAAAAATTCCTTTTAATAATAATTTTAGACTTATAAAACATATCCATACTCACTTTATTCTTTAATTAAACTCATAACTCATTCATACAACATGGTCACTCAATCTACCAGTGCATTCAATAATCATAGTTAATTTATAAGCAATTATTCACATTGAAGATGTATTGTTCAAACCTCCAAAATACACACATATGGTCCTCATGGAGTCTATAACACTCTCCATTATATATTTAATATTTAAATATCTAAATACCATCAATAAATATTTAATTATCCTTCTCAGGTCACTTATAGAACATGGTTAAACCTTTAGTCAACTTTAAATCTCAATATATGTAATTATACAAACATTAAAATATTACAATAAATTTTTATGGATTTTTAAAAAATTATTTTTACACCATTATCAAATTATACATATATCAAAAGTTATATCTCAAATAATACAAACTAATTTTTTATTTATTAATTTGAATATTTAAATTCCAACAGTCACTATGTAAATATAAAACATCTGACACTTGTCATCATCTCATGCCACCTAAAAAATTTGAAAAAATAAACTCATTTTATCTCCTCATGAGATTATTTTATTTAACTCTTTAATTCTATTTATTTATCTTTGATCCTTACTTATGATATCATGCCACTTGGCAGCTCTACGTGCCTTCTACACACCCTGCACCATTCAGTGAATGCACTTGTACCAATTGGTAGTTTCACATGCAATTTGAGCACTATGTTGAATTATTAACTCAATACACTCTATTTTATCATAACGTATATTATCACACACCCACCATTTATCTCTATATAATAGGTTTCATGCTTGTCATATACCTTCATTGCCTGATTAAATGCTCATCATTAGATCTTTCTTGACTATTTGACACTAGACTTCAACATAGTTAAACTTGATGGTCTCTGGTCCATCATAGTCTAAAAGATACACTTTTAAGTTTTATAACTTGATATAAAAAATACTTCAAGATTCTAAATCTTTAGGGTACCTTCTTGACACTATTTACAACATCTACATGAAAACCTTTGATCACTATTGACTTTTGGAATACCTTCACTATATGTATAAACCTAATGGTTCATTCATATTTTCATGATGTGCAGTGATATTATGGCTTATCTTAAGATATAATATTCATGTTTCTCTTTCCAAATGATCAAATGACATACTATAATTTCACCAAGACAATTAATCACCTTGTCTTATCTATCAAGATGACTAATTAAACCTAGACCTTCATATGAATACTCTTATGAATTACATTTTCTTCCACAAGCACTAAAAGTATTCATAACACCTAATAAGGTCTCTACAAAATGACCATACCATCAGTAACATCCACCATCTACCTATTCAATTCAAACACTGAATAACTATGCAAGAACATTGAAGAACACTTTGTCATTATCATTCTATCACACATGACACATCATCAACATCCTTGGTCACCTTGGAGACATCATTTACAAACCTATAATAATCTCCCCCTTTGTCATTGCAAACACCAATACAAATCTTATGCTCAGACACTATCTCTCTCTTCAAGCACTTTTTCCCCCTTTGACATAATGACAAAGTTGGCTCAACTTATGATACTTTAGACTTTAAAAGACTTTAAGGACAAATAATATAAAAATACCACCTTTGATATATGATACAAACTCCACCTAAAATTTTGCATACCTCTTCTTACCTGGAGCTTCTTAAATGTGAATCATGACTACACTCTTCTTTGAACATATGTAACTTCTATGAAGATGAAATATACATGAACATCAGAAACTATATGAACTTACCTTGAAAACATTAAGAGGGACTCCCCCTAAGTCACTTGAGCTTAGGCACCCTTTTGAGCATATTTATATCATTTCCAATAACGACGAATCAACATAATTACTTTTATACCTTCCCCCTCAAAGTCTACTACACAGTCCTCTAATCCTAGGACCTGACCATCTATATAACTCACAATCTCCCTTTGCTCATGAATGAATATTCAATACCTTAACAAAATATGACTTGATTTGATTAATTCAACATATCAATCTTTTTGAATTCACAATTATATCAAACTTCTTCATATCTCCACCATGACTAAAACATCCACATATGATCCCCCTCACATCATACATAACTCTTCAAGCCTTTCAAACTATTTGAGTTAGCTCCCATTAACTCTGTGATTCACCTATATCATGACATATTAAAAAAGTCTTCTCAATGAGCTAGGTCTGCCAATAATTCTTCAATGTTATCCACACATTAGTCAAAAATCTTATGAAAGCATCTTATCTTCAGAACATTATGACATCCATGGCATACTTAAATTGACATCTATATAAATCTGATACCTTATATATGATATCAAAAATGTGTTAAGATGTTCTCCTAATACTCCATATCAACCCTATCTTTAGTCTTTCAACATTTTATCAATCAATTTAATAAACATAAATTGACAAGTTAATATCTTCAAGAACAAAAAACCTGAACACAACACACTAGAACAAGATCAACATACCTTTCTATGCAATATAATATTTTTACAACTCACCATCCTTGATTAGACACATATATTTCTTCATTTCCTTCTTGTATATCTTGCACAAATAGATTCATTCTTCACCAATTTGACCAACTAGACCATCCTTCAAATATTTGACCAAAATTTTGACTTTAGGATCACTATCCCTAAATATACCTTTTAAATCATTCCATCACAATACTTTGGAGAAGATTCATAAAACTTATTTTTCCCCCTCAACCAAGCACATTTTAAAAGGATCTTTCTTGTCTTGAAACATCAAACAAATCATTAATAGCATCCACCATGCTTCTTCTTACTATCAAGTGTCTCTTTCAAGCCTAGATAGAGATACCCTAACCCACAATATCCTAGAACAATGTGAAACTAGGAGTTACCCAAAACTCCTCATATTCCTTTTACTCTTTGGTCATCTAAAAATGATAGTTCTTCTTATTTTTCTTAGACTTAAGAGAATCAAATTTCTCATCCACTAAAATATTCTCCTTTTCTTCTAAGAGAGAACTAACAACATATAGATACACCATAGATTCATGACATACCTTTTCATCTGATGAAATAATCTTATCACTAGGCATTGAAAACTAATGTTATTTACATTAAACATGCTCAATAATAGTAGTATTTTCTCTTGGATCCATACATACCTTAGAATTACCCTCAATAAATACTTTGGTATTTTCCTTGAGCTTGACTTGAACTGCCTGTTGATTCTCATTTTCTATATAGACAAATGACACATTCTCTTGGTATTCCTAAACCTTATTCATATATGATTCCTCTTTTACTTTATAAAATAGTCTACCTTGATATTTTAGCTCAAATAAATTAGTTTTCTTGGTTTTCACTTCTTTCATATTCCATACCCAAGCATTGCCCTTTTTTTAGCACACTAGGATGTCGATGCACCTTATTATGACTTGAGAACTTTCTTATACAATATGACTAGCTTGATGGTAACTGAAACAAATAACATCTTGTCTCATAGGTTCATTATGCTCAAGCTTGACTATCTTAGGTCTCCATACTTGGGTTAGTATTTTCCCATGCATTCTAGGGTAGAATCTAGTAATATGTCCCATATCATGATAATTATAGTAGACTACATTATCCATACCTATAGTTGACCATTTTTTTTCCTTCTATAGTTTCTTTCTCTATGACTAAAAAGCTTACATGCAAAGTAGTGACCATGAAATGAAATTTCATACCTTAGAGAATTTGGTTGGCTAATAAGTCTTCTCATGTTATACTTGGTGCTTGCATCCTTCTTTATCTTAAGCTAACCTTCATTTCTCTTTCTTAGCCTTATTTACCTTTACAACAAATTGCTTATTCTCATCTTTTAATGAATCTATCTTGGTTTTTAATTAAATTCTCTCATCCTCTTTATCTTTCAAACTTTAACTTATAACCTCTAACTAAATTATGAGAACTTAGATAGTCTCCTTATCCCTCTTGGATTATTTAGCCATGTCATCCTTTAATATACATGCTTTCTCTTCAATAATATTTATATAATCAAGATTAAACTTCAACTCATCATGCTCACCTTGCTTTAAACTCAACTTAGCATTTGTCTCTTCTAACTAAGTCTTGATATGTCTGCATTCTTCCTCTTTTAAACAAGGATTTATCTTTGTAACCCTTAATTAATTGTCAAGAATTTTGATCTTCCCTTTATTATATTTTGATCTTGATTTTTCCTTCAAGGATTCTAGCTCTTTATTGAGTTTGAAGCACTCATAATTAATAGCCTTAAAATTTGAGGCCGTTATCTTATTTTGAGCTTCTTCTAGATCATACTAGCTCATCTTACCTCTATACTACTCAAAACATGCCTTGTACTAATTAAAATTTTCTTCATTTGATTTTAGACATGCATAAGTAACCTCTACTTAAGCCTTCAACTCTTGATTCTCTCTCTAATTACTTATCCATATTGTACCTTATATCACCTTCAAGTGGTTAAAATTTAAAAGAAGGTACTACTCTAATACCAATTATTAGAGGTACAATCACTAAGAGTGGGGGGTGAATCAGTGATGCAAGATAATTCAATTCAATTCCCAACTCTTAAACATTTAGCATAAATAATCATGATGCATACAAATTAACCATTACAATGAACAAGGAAGATATAAAATGATAAATCACATCACACATTATATATGTGAGAAAACCTCTTAGGGATAAAACCCACTAAACCTTATAAGATGGATTGTAGTCCTATAAAGACAAGATTCAACATTTGGACTAGCACCAACTGATCAAAGAACACCCATCCCTTAGTTTAGAGAGACACCCATGCCACAAGGAGGAGCGAATCCCCTAGGAAACTAAATACCAACCTAGATATGTTTATCTAATATCCACCTTATTTTATGTCTTATACACTAATGATGGACTTATCTTACTTTTTCTCTTTCCCCTTTACACTTGAAAACTTGCACACACAAGAAATGCATCTAAAACCCCATTTTGGATCACTCTTCACTTATTAGCACATATAAAATTAGAAACCCTACAAAAAATCTATCAAAACATCAAATACATGACCTATAGGTCATGCACACAATCCTCAACTTTATATACCCTTCAATCCATCCACTAAACACACTCACTCAATCAGCTTCTAGGGCTTACTCACTCAAACTACCTCTTCTAAGATCATTAGGTCCAATGACCTATGTGTCCTCCTAAATAAACTTCATTAGAAAATAATGATTGATCCTATTCACTATTATTTGGTCCTAAATGACTTGTACCTTCTCTTTCAAAGGTTATCTATTTTTCTTGAATTCACACTTACACAGTAGCACAAATAGGCCAACAATGCTTTGTATTTATACCACTCTCTTAGTATAACCTATCTTGGTCATCCAAGATGCTTAGCATAATTTTTATACCTTTAAAATACATATTCATACATGTTACATGTAATAACCACACACTCATTTGGTTTTCTAATACCTCATTAACCCCAAACCATCATTAGGTCTTGGTGAGACAAAACAATTAGGCCTTCATACTCATATGTTACAACTTCAACTCCTTGGGACACTTTTAGCTTCTAAAAAATATTAAAACACATAAAAATATATCTAAAATATACCCTTTCTCACTCCCTCATGGGTCCATGCCACATGGAATACCAAATCAATACCTGAACCTACTAATTAGGTCTCCTTACTCTTCAGGTCTTCATACATATAAAACACAGTCTCAAACTTTTGAAGTAACTACTCAAATATTTCAAATAACCATATGATTAGATCACATGGGTGAAACATTTAGGACCTATGAAATGAATTCATGTGAATTATATACTTCAACATAGGCTCTAAGCACTCAATTCAACTCTATCAAAATGACAACTCAGATTGGTCACACATAATCAAAATATAGTCAAGCTATTTTGACTCTCAATATCTGATTAGTGGCATTTCATTACAAAAAATGAATTATTATAATACTTTGAGACTTATAAAACATATCCATACTCATTTTATTCTTCAATTTTTCTCATAACTCTTTCAAATCACTCTCACAACATGGTTACTCAATCTGCTAGTACATTCAACAAACATAGTCAACTTCTAAGAAATTGTTCACACTGAAGATGGATTGGTCAAACCTCATAAACTACATAGATGGTACTCATATATTCTATAACACTCTAAAATATATATTTCATCTTGAAACATCAAAATACTATTAATAAATATTCAATTATCCTTTTTGAGTCACTTATAAAAAATGGTTAAACCTTCAGTTAAATTTGAAGCTTAATATATACAATTATACAAACATTCAAATCTTCTAAGCAAATTTTATGGATGCACCATGAATTAATTTTAAAATTTTATTTTATACCATTATAACATTTTATATATATCAAAAGGTATATCTTAAATAATATAGACTTTTTTCCTTTGTTAATTTGAATATTCAAATTCTAACGGTCACTATGTAAATACAAAGCATTTGATAGTTGTCATCATCTTGTGTCCCTTGGAAATTTTGAATAAATATGATCCACTATTATCCTCATGAAATTAATGTCTTTAACTCTTTATATATCCCCATTTAAATTCAATCCTTTCTTCTAAAATCGTGCCACTTGGTAGCTTTGCATGCCTTTTGCACACCCTACACCATTCAATCTAGGTGTTGTGCCACTTGGTAGTTCTACGTGCAATCTGAGCACTTTATTGACTTATTGACTTAATAAAATCCATTGTATCATAATATAAATTATAAAATGTTCACTATTTATCTCTATTTGATAGGTTTCATGCTCACCATAGATCTTCATCACCCAATTAAACACTCACCATTAGATTTGTCTTGACTATTTGACCCTAGACTTTATCATAGTTAAACTTGATGGTCTTTGGTCCATCATAATCTACATTATAAAATTTGAAGTTTTATAACTTGAGCTATAAAACACTTCAAGAGTTAAAATCTTTAGAATACCTTTTTGGCACTATATACATCTCCATGAAAACCTTTGACCATTGTTAACTTTCTAAGTACCTTCACCAAATGCACAAAATTATTGGTTCATTCATATCTGCATGATGTGCAGTGACAATATGGCTTATATTAAGCTATAATATGCATATTTCTCTTTCCAAATTATCAAATTACATACTGTAACTTCACCAAGACATCTATAGATGCATCACAACCTCTTTTTTCTCCTTATTGATCTACACATATGCTATATACTATCTAAGCTATCAATTTGATCACTTTATTTTATCTGTCAGGATGACTACCTGAACCTAGACCTTCATATGACTCATATGATGAATTAAATTAAATTTCTTAAGTATTCCAAGCATTCATAACACCTCATAGAGTCTATACAACATGACCATACTACCAATAACATTCATCATCTACCTATCCAAGTCAAACACTGAAGAACTATGCAAGAACACTGAAACACACTTTGTCATTATCATTCTAACACACATGACACCTCATCAACATATTTGGTCACCCTGGATACATCATTGAAAAAACTTCAACATGGGTTACCTTACCCCTGATAATATTGATATCATGGACCTAGTTAGAAGGAAAGTGGCTATGACCATCTTAAGGGTTAGAAGGAGGAAGAAATTATGTTTTATCCATTTTAAATTTTATAAAGAGGAAAGAGACATAGGAATCATATAAAACACTCTAACATCATAAGGAAATAAAATTTTTATTTGAAACCCTATGAAATTTTATTATAAGGAAACCCTAGGGAAAACTAGAGCTTTCAATGCTCGAAAATGAGTGGGTTCATGTATATGTTTTATAAAAAGCTTAGAAATATAAGATGATATATCATATTTATTAAAAAATGTTTATTAAAATTAGAATTCCACAGATATGTAATAAATGACACAACTAATTTGGAAATTGCTTAATTTAGAAAGATGTTAAAATTCAAAATAACAAAGATAAATTACTTAGCTAGAAAACATGAATGGAAGAATGTATGTGTAGTTATAAAATTGACCACGTGTCTATGTTATGACTCTATGGATCAAGAATATGGATTTTTTAGGCCTTGGAAAATACTTATGGAATTATAGAGGGTCAACCTGCTATGTTGTCATTATGGAGCATTGTTATCTTAGTTGATCTTACAATAAAATTATAAATTGATGATCTCTGCAAGTTCACCTATAGATGTGTTTTAACCTATCATGGATGTGATATCACATTGTTTTACATGTTTTTTCCTTTTCTTATTCAAACCCTATCTCAATGACACAATAGGATTAATGTGATCATGTGGTAAAAAAAGGTTAGTGGTTAAATTTTTACTATACCTAAAAACCCCATATCTTGCCTATTTCTTACATACCAATGTTCCAAATAGGTTTAAAATTCCATATAGTTATCCCATGTTATGGTGGTGTGTGTGAAATATTGGTATAATGTTAGATACTATTTCAATCTTGGTGTATTTATATTCTTCAATACTGATTTATGACCTTTCAAAGTGTATATAGACTTAGCTCATAGCTACTAGGGATGTATGGACTATTTATTGGAAAAAAAATACATGATTTTATCTTAATGTTTGGTTATATTTTATAGTTATTTTAAATTTTTGACACTCTTATGTGTGTAAAGGTTTGAAATTTGGATTTATAGTGATATTTTTTGAATTCCTTAAGATGTGACTTGCTAAACTTGTCCGACAACCCTTTACATGATTTTAAATTAGAGAAAATAGATGTTACTTAGTGGGAGGAATTATGTCACATTAATGGACACTATTAGGTAGCAAGATTACCCAAATAGGGTGGTGTTTTCTATGGAGCAAGAACAACTAACTAAAAGTGTGTATCAATCTAAAAGTGACTTGATTTCTTAGGATATTTGATAAGGATATTTTTAGATCATTAGTTATTTATAGAAAGGGGTCATACACATATAAATTTAATATAAATGTGGTCAAAGTACCATGGAATGAGGCATGATCTAAGTGCACGTAAGGAATGGTCATAAGTAAATTATTTTATCTTAAATGTTAATTTATGTGCTACAATAGTCATTGTCCTCATGCCATACATCAAAAGGGAAGTAGAAGTGTTAAATCATAGTGGAATTAATGAACTAAAATTAAGAAGATAATAATTTACTCAAAGCTCCTAATATTGAAACCATGCTCTGATACCAAAATGTCAAGCCCAAAAAACACATTACTAACATATGCAAAACATGATTTTTTTTTAAATGTATAAATCACATTATAAACACATATTATTCCCAATGGTTAATATTTATTAAAAATATTAAAAAATAATTAAATCAAGTTGGCATTTCCAAATGACATGAGTGATAAACTGCAATTGGATGTATAGTTTATATAAACATGTGGGTCCCACTTGTTCTAATCAACCTACAAGATCTCACACAAGACTTCAAATATATATGTGATCCTAGTGGGATTTATGGACCTATGAACTAAACAATCTACAAAAATAAACACAAGTGGGTTGAAGAAACCACTATCTCTAATGATGCATTCTAACTCACAACAGTGTCTAAGGAGAGTCCAGAATGATTATGACTAATCATAAGGTTCAATTTGTACCTAAATGTAAAAAAAACAATAAAAATTAAATTTTGAATAAGTTGGTAAGGAACGTGTCACATAATCATCATAAAATATAAAAAGGTTTCATGGTTCTTACTTATCTCCTTAAGGATGTTACACTCCATCTTGACCATTTGATTATTTTTTACTTGGTCGTTATATTCAATAAAAGGTGAGGTAAGCATATAAAATTTTATGAAGGAAATAATTTATTTAAATTATTCATTAAGTTTTGAAATAATATTTTTAAAATGGAGGAAGGAGGTTTTATAAGATGACTAATCCATATTCATCCCTCCTCTCCTTCCTTAACATTAGACAAATGTAATGAATGGAGTCTCTAAGCCTTTGGTCCAATTACTATTTTATTTATATTGAAAAATGTATTTGATATAAGCATGATTTTTTAATTTTTCATGTACCCATATTTAAGGTATGTTTCTAGTTAGTTATGGGCTCTTATGGTTTCTAAAAAAGTCTTTGGGAGATTCAAGCATCATGACAAGCATTAATAACCTCCAACTAGGTAAAATAATAAAGTTTCTTACGTTTTAAATTGTAGGATATTAATTATATTTGGTGTATAAGGGAATAGAAAATAATGGTTTAAATTTCTATTCCACCCATCCTAAGGCTACTAGGATCCCACAAACATTGAAAAGGTATAAATTAACCTTCTTAGGACAAAATCATCATATCTAAAAAATGGTGCACTTATGGTCTTGAAACCTCTTCCTTGTAGAAGAGAAAAAAACTATTATGGAGTTACATTTTGGCTTCCCACATATATTGGTCTCCAATTATCTATAATCCACTCCAAAGAATAGGTATTATTCTTAGGAAATAGTTCTGGTTTAAATATCTATGTACAAGTTCAAACATGAAAATAGTATGTAGGTTTAAACAACATATTATTTGATATTAATAAATTTGAATTTTATTAATTGTTTGAATCATGTGTTAGCTATATGTTGTTCAATGTAAGTTTACTTCCCCATTCCAATTGTCTAAATAAATGGGATTGGATTGTGGTTCATAAGCCATGTGGTTCCCACCTGTGTATTAATAAAGTATTTTATTGTTTTAGCCAAAGATGTTGTGGTCACCAACTAACTCAATGCATAGGCCCTAAGGTATTTGAACCATTTTTTCATGGTTACATGGGTAAACACTAACCCTATTCTAGGGTTTCCCTATGTAAATATATGCATGCCCTTCCAAAGGGCATATATTCTAGGAAAGCACCCTACAGAGTAATAAAATTAAAAAATACATAACTAGAGCATCCTTACTTTTAAAATTATGAAATGAGTGGCAACATGGTCAAAAAATTCTAAATTTTTATTTAAAATTATCTAAATCTCTCCAATACACCTATTTACAAAATAAAATTAACCATTTCAGATAAAATTACAAAGGAGATATATGAACTTTATCAATCAAAGTATGTAAATTCTTAAAAAATTCACAAGTACTAAAAATAAACCATAAATTTAATTATTATCTTACTCAATTTTTTTAAAATTAAAATTAAAATTGCAAGAATTTTTGATGTTTTGAATTACATAAATATTAGATAAGTGACTCTATACCTTTTGGCCCTCATTAAAATAAATACAATACCAAATTTTGGATAGAAACCTACATAGAATAAATTGTCCAAAAAAATGTTTGAAATTTATTTTCAACATAAATAAAATCATTACATTTTATTTATAGTTTAATATAATTATTTTTTAAGAGAGTGAAAAAGAGATAAAATCATCATACCTAATTCCAATGACTATTATAGTTTTATTTTACTTTACATATAATTACCATTGATGATTACAATAAAATGGATTTAATAAAAACAATAACACATTTACAATTCATTACAATAATATTTAAATAATAAGTCTTCAATCACAGTCCACAATAAATTTCAAGGCCAACCAAAGGAGTGACTTCCCTCCCATCTATTTTCCATTATAAGGTGACTACTCTAGGTACCCCTAAGTCTTAAACTCTTATATCTAAACATAGTTAACATAAATGATATTAGGTAGGTTAATATTAAAAATATGATATTTAGTTGGTGGATAGAACTCTCAACTAGGTTATTTAACTAGGAGGCTAATAATCACTTTTACTAGAGGCTTCCATAATCCAATTAAAAACATTCAATAAAGTAAAATAAAACACCATACATAATAAAAATAATATCAAGGACATTAAAATATAATTAAAATATAATAAATCTTGCTTAGGGAGAATGATAATGTGGGGATGTCTCCCTATTGTCCTAATACTTATATTGACCATAGGAGGATCTTAGCCTAGTCAACCATGCCAAAAATCCATGTAGGAGGGCATGGGAACCTAGTTCCACTAGCCACTACCACTATGTCAAGAGTAACCATATAGGATGGCATGAGAACCTAGTTTCAC
>JARHVA010006371.1:845000-865000 GCA_037957365.1 Torreya grandis | reverse complement strand
AAAATTCAAATGTTTCATTATGTTTAACCATTTTTAGTTTTAAGATAACTTAAAATAATTTAATTAAACTATTCAAATAACAATGTTGATATGTTTTTATCTGATATTAAAATATAGTCAATATATAATATGCTACATAATTTATAGAAATTAGAGGTTTGATAAAAAAATAGTTGCTTACATAGCCCAAATGGGTCTCAATCATATGTATTTATCCTTCCTAGAGTGATTGTGTGATCTATGATGATGCAACCAAAATGAATATAGATACAATATTGATTGAAAATATTAAAAATGGATTTCATTGAATTTAAATAAACAATAATAAGATTATTTTTATGACTATAATAATGTTTCAAAGCTGAAATATGAAGAATCCGTACTCTTTTTATTAGTGTGAATTGTAATCTATTGATAGATCTAATGGGGTTGCAATGAGTGGCATTGATGTACCTTTTTAAGAGAATTCTTAGAACAATTTTGTTAATTGAACTAAAAAATTCATGGGAGAGCCATTGTGAAATGTCTTAATTAAAAAAAAAGTTACCATTGGAGCATGAGAGACAAGGACACACTAGGGGACAAGGTCATACTATGGCCTTGTCTATCTAGTGCTAACTTCTCTTAGAATACAAGAGAGATGGGATAGGTATGATAGGATATTTTGGGATAAATAAGGATGAATTTAACTTAAATAGGGATGTATTTATGATGTTTTTAATGATTAAAATACATTTAAGTATTTATTATAGATTGTGAGTTAGAAAAATGGTGAATAGACCAAGTAAGGGTAAATATGCCAAGAATAAACATTGTCAAAAACTTAATGATTAATTTTATGTGTCAACATTTCCCTTCATTTTATTTGAGTGATGCACAAAGTTAAAATTACTGGATTAAATTAGATGCAATCCTAAGTGTGTATACACACTTTGTATTTGGATGTGAAGGTTGATTGTTCAAGATAACTTAATTTTAAAAACCTACAACAAATAAACTAAAAGTAATATTTGATCACATTTAAATTTTAAATTTTATATTTTTAAAAGGGATAAAGGAGTGAAAAAATTAATGTAACTTTAGAGGTGGCAAAATGCATGCCCACTTTTTGTAAAATTTAGAGAAGTGATAAAGTGATTCAAATTGAGAGTGATCAAGTCGCAAATTAACAATCATTGAATGTTCTTGAGTTGGAAAAATTGTATACTCCAAATCTCATTTGAATATATAAATCACTCTATAAAATATTTTAAGTGATGAAACCATAAAATATGGACCAATAATTATTGAAAAATTACAACCATAGACATTAAGTGTCACTAAACTCTAACATGACCCACTTGAACTTGAGATGAATCACACTTTTGTAGACACATCAAGATTGTATTTGAATCTTTGTGAATTTGAAACTATATATATTTTAAAATAACATAGTATAAATGTGAACATGCATAAATATTATTCCATTTGTATTTTTACTATATTGAAATGTTATTTTTATATTGTAATTAAAAAAATTGCACTTTTGAAACTGTTTACAAATTTGAAACTTTCAACTTTTGAACTATTTTAAAGTTTTAATTTTAAATTGTAGTGATGAGTGTATTTCATGCCACATGCTCCCATAATTAAAAATGTTGAATCATATTTTCAATTTAAAACTATGTATTACCATAAATATGATTTTTTTCTCATGAGGCTTGGAAGTTCCAAGCAAGCTCGTTGTGATACCCCCCTTTGGAGATGAGAGATGTAGTAGGTAGAGTAGCTTATCTCAAAAGGGATAATATGAAAAAGATATAACACTTTGAATATTTAAAATTTATTAAATCATAGTATTTAAATATAGTATTGAATTGTCATATGAAACACATGTTATAAATATTTATCATTGAAGTATAAAAGCAATGTATGCATGCTATAAATCATGGAACTAGAGTAAAAATATAGTATATAAGTGATGGGTGATATGAATCATGGAAAAATAATAAAATAGATATAATTCATGATATGAATCATAAAACCATAATAAAAATATTAAAAAATTCCATAAAATGTCATGTAATTTTCATAATATGTCACTCATAAGGCCCACTAAGCCATATTCAAGTGACATATAAAATGTTGCATAACACACAAGGCTAATGTCCATAGATAAAAGGCATAATGATACCATGAAAAAAAAATTAACATAAAATTTAAAGGTCCATACACATAATAAACAATCAATTTTAACCTATCATGTAGTTAAATAAGATTATAAAGTAAAACATGAAACAAATGAGAGTAGTGTACCTCAAACATATGCATGAATATCATTTTTATTAGGTATCATATTTCATGTAATCACTTAAAAATTATGAGTTATTTTTAAATACATTTTTATGATATGTAGCTGAATATGGTACACATGTTATGGATAGAGATAACCTATTAGAGTGTTCACCAAGAACAAATAGATGCCCCTATCTTAGCAAGGTTATTTGTTAACAAGGGAATCTTGACATCAAAAAATCATGTGAAATAATGTATTATATCACACTCATGTACCTCATGAGAATAATTTTTAATTTAAATATGGAATATGATATGTACTTATCATAAAAAAATTAAAAACAAAAAAATAAGCTAATAACATTTGAAAAAAAAATCGGCCATGATTTTGAATTTTTTGAATCTATGATTTTTTTTCAAATTTTTGAAAATATTTGAATGCTAAAAAGAGATTTGAAAATAGGTGATAAAAATCAAGGATTTTTAAATTGGGTAAATTATATTGGATTCAAACAATACTCAATAAGGTGTAAAGTCATAGCATAAAAGTAAATAAGGAAGGCAATGTGCCCCCAATGTATATGTAATTTTGATTCATAGAAATCATTATGAGTAAGATGAATATGAATGTACATTATACTTAATTATAAATAGGATAAATTTGATCATGTATAATTATGAGATAATGTAAGTTCCCTAGAGTTAGGATATGCAATAGTAAAAAAGTGGGATGCCATAGTGATAAATATTTCTAGATTGTTTGAACTTGGTTAAAACTCAAGAGGGTAAGTACCTAAAGTGAAAATTAAAACCAATGGGTCAAATAAAGTTTGGATAAGGTGTATAATACTTTATAAATAAATAAAATAAGATATGTACAAGGAAATTTCAAGTATCTAACAAATGATATCAGTGATGGGAATATATGTATAAGCCATGGAATGATATGGAGGAGTGAATTTTTGTGATGATTAATTTATAACTGTAGATGCCTCTAAATTTGAATAAGATCCATATTTTATAACATAACCCTCTGAATCACTACTCATATGCTCATGTAAAACTATATCCCATGTGTAGGAGAAGGAGATGTAAAAATTTGTACATATACCTATGGTGAAGCTTTGTGATTAACCTATTTTACCTTAGTATATGAAGGCATATTTATGTGTGCCCATTTCTAATTAGAAGGATGTAACATACTCTAAGGAGAAAACTAAATATGTTCATCTGTAACTACATCTTACTCATAAGTAGATGAATAAATTGATTTTTTAATATGTTCATGCTCAATAGAAAGTGAAATTTATTTTAGAATATGTAGATAATGATCTTGAATATCTATGTAAATTATTTCATTAACACATTGCTCAATATTTGTGCTATATAACTATTCCATAGAAAAGTAAATATCATTTATTACATAGTATATTCATAATGGATTATTTGAATTTTTACCACTTGATTATCATGAATGAATTTGAGACATTTATGCACTCTAGAGGGTACTGCTCTATTTTTTTGTATCTAATGGAATCCTATTATCATATCAAAGACCCATGTGATTGGTAGAACTAAAAATAGAGTAGGAACTATGTGATATAACACTTTTAAAGGAAACACTATGTGCCTAAGAGTGTCTTTTGTATGCCCATTAAATGATTTAACAACTCTATAAGTATCATGTAAATATTGTTAGATATAACCAAGATATTCAAGGAGTGTTATAGTGCATAGATTTTCACATGATCCATTGTCTATCATTACACTTTATTGTTAATAAATCCTTAAATAAAAAGTTCATGTTTATCTAAATCATCATCAACAACTACACTATCATCAAATGTGATAATAGGAAGTGATGTTTATATTATTGTAACTATATCATTAATTCTATCGAGTGTATGTACATATTTAGAAAGAGAAGGATGAGCATTACACACCTAATAAACTTTAGAATTGTCCTTTTTATTTGATTCATGATTTGGAAAAAGATCCTTGTACATATTGATATTTTAATTATAATTTTATTGTGACTTATATTATTCAATAAGTGTAAAAATATTTATTTTATTTTCATTAATGATATATTTAATCTTATATTTAATTTTGAAACATCAATTTGTAGAATGCCCAATACATCTATGATAGCTCCAATATGCATTGGCATCAAAATTTATAGATTTAGGTATAGAAATATATATATTCATTGGTAGAGGAAGATTTATTAAAATTAATTCTAATATTATTTACAAAAACATTAAGAGGTGATGGAAACTTTGAAACTTTAATCTTTGGTGGAGCATGTAATTTAAGCTTTTGATGTGGTTATGATATAACTTTACTATAACATTTAATAAATTATTATCTTAGGTTGGCTTGATATTAAAATTTAGATTAATTTAAAACTTAAAATTTGAATTAGAATATAAATTTTAAACATACTTTATCTTATTCAAAGTAAGTAACTTGACTTCACACTCTTTGATTAAATGGCATAGTTCATCAAAGGATTTTAATTTATAAACCATAATGGAATCTTATAGAGGAGAAAGTAAGATTTGGGTAAAATTATCTCAAATCTCATTATCACCCATTTGATTTGTCATTTTAGAAATCATATTTTTTTACTTAATCACATATTCATGGGTTGTTTCATTATACCTTATGTTGATCTTTACAATTTGAGCATATGATAACTTTTACCTAATGTTGATGGAAAAGTGTTTCAAAAAACTAATTTTATAAAGTATTAAAAACCATTACTGATTAAAGAGGGATATAATATAAAAATAAAATAGAATATTCTTTTATACTTATTGAAAAAATATGTCATAGATTTATCATTATCTACATAATATTGACAAATTACATAGAAGGCATGAAACTATTGCTCAAGATCACCTTTACCTTCATAAAGACAAAGTTAGAAGCCAAAAAACCAACTAGTAAGGGATGCAATGTAATTTTAAGTGAAAAATAGTTATTTAAAAAATAACATGGGTCCATGTAATGACTAACATTAGAAATGAATTGCTCAATATAGACCAACTTAGCTTTTACTGCAAGAATGGTATGCTCTATAGTAGAATTTGAAGAGGTAATCAAAGTGTAAGTAACATGAGTATCATAGGTATGCATATATTTTGTATATAAAGTGATGTCCATAAACAAAGATATGGTTCTATAACTTTATTAGTTAGAATAAATGAAGTAGTATAAGTATTAACACTAGAAGTAGGGGATTTGACTTCCTAAAAAGGCAACCCTTGTGGTATAGATGTCCATAACTTAGCTTGATGCTAAAATTTTTATTATCGAATAAGAATAATGAAATTTTTCACATTATGTGGGTTTTCTTTGATACCTTGAAAAAATTTAGATAGTTCTTGCACTTGTTCTTAATCTACTCCATTAAACTATTTTAGATTAATGAAAGTTTATTTTTCATCATATTAAAATTTATTAATTTATTCATCAATTTAAATGTGGACCTCATTTGTAGGATCCCAATTAATTGTAAATGTAGCATTATTGGTTTTAGAAAAAAAAAACCATTATAGAAGAGACTAAAAGAAACTACATGTGAGAAATAAAAAGACCACTTAATATAGAACTATGCCTTAGAGGCATAAAATATGAATCAAGTAGTCTTACAATATAATTTAAGAACTGATAGTGACTAAAAATACATCAAAATGTGAATTAAGAAATGTGAATGACTATGAATACAATGTAAGAAAAAATCAATAAATATGGTTAATTTATCTAAGGGTTTGAATGATTTATAGTCTCTCAAATATAATTGATTTATGTTTTATTAGTGTTGGCCCAATGTTTTAGATTAATAATTATAGAGTTAAAACCATTATTGTATCCAAATAACCCTAGTTTCAAATGTATAGTGAGATAAAATTACCTAAGTGATACAATCCTATTAGATGAACCATAAATCATATGGATAAAAGAGGCTTCTTATTGGTATATACAAGGTACCCTAAGAATTTATAATATAACATGAGGAACATGGAAACTAAAATGCATGTTAGTGATATAATATGATATGAGTATAGGGGTAAAACCTTCATGCCACAATGTATGTAAACATAACACCACATAGACCTTCATGATAGTCACTAAATAATTTGAAAACTATCATAACATAGTTTATAAATAATTAAAAGTAAGTGAAAAATGAAAAGTGAAAGATATTTGTATTCATAAATCAATAAAATTTTAACCCAAGGTTTAAAAAATGAGATTCTATGCTGAAAATATCCAAGGTGACAAGATAATTTATTTAATTTTAGATTTAATCTAAGGTTGAAGAAATTGAATAATTTTTTGTTAGATATTATCCAAAGTTTAAGGTTATTTTTATTTCAGTGTCAAGAATTTATAGAAATTTAAAATAATTACTATCTAAAAAATCAAGAAAAAATAATAAGGAATATTCTAAAAATGGCAAGTTCACCATAATGTTTAACCCTTTTCAAATTTAAGATATATTAAAATATATGAATTAAGCTATTGAAATAGAAATATTGATATGTACTAATTTGTTATTAAAATATAGTCAATAAACAATATGATATAGAATTTAAATAAATTAGAAACTTGATAAAAATAGTGAAAGGCCTAAGGATGTTCAAACCTCCATAAAACAAATATAGATATGATTTTGTAACTTTAATGTAATTGGAAACTGTGTGAAATTGACACACAAACAAAGTTATGGTAAAAACATTATTTCAAAATTTATTGGGATAAGCCCATGGAAGGTGGGAAAGGAAAAAACATAACCTTGTATGGCTACTATAGCTTCATTTTGTTTTATTATATTATTAATTTTTTTATATGGGTATTTAAAATCTCATATAAAGGTTGACTATTGAAAACTATGTTTTATGTTTTCACATGGCAGGCTACAAAAATAAAAACCTAGATCTTGTACATGTACTAAATAAAAATTAGATAAAAAGAGTGGGAATAAAAAAGGGTAAGGATGTATAAGATGGGATAAAAAACCCTTATAATTTAGCACTAATTTCATATCCAAAATGGAACTCAAGATGATGCAGTTCTCAATCATAAAGTGATTGTGTGATCTGTGATGATGCAACTAAAACAACTATAACTATAAATTTTTTTGAAATAGTTAAAAATAGAGGTAATTTTTGAGGTTTTTTAAATGATATTTACAATATTTCCAAGAGTTTTCATTTTAAATTATGCTAAAAGGTCAATGATAAAGTGTGCCTTAGTGATCATGCATAGACCTTGTATTTTTTGCTTGGTTAGGCGAGATGATGGATGTTATTGATGTGTTAACCATGTTTTATGAGTAATATGTGGTGTAATAAGTTCTTTGTGTACTTTTTTAAGTGAAAATAATCCATCTAAGTAGTATTGTGAATGTCTAGGTTATCTTAGTCATCTTGGTAGAGTCTCTTCAATAAGCAAATTGATGACATTAGAATTTACACATGTGAAGGTGTCCAAAGAAAATGGTCACATGGGTCTATTTAGGTTTGTACCTAGAGACTTTTTTTAAAATTTCATTTCTTGACATTATGTCTATCAAAATTTATGATAGTGAAAATTTTCTCTCCTAGGATGATTTCATCATTTTCCATAGTCAAATTTGCATTTTTTAGTGACCGTTGGAATTCAAATATTTGAATTTTATAAAGGAAGCTAGTTGTGATTGTTTGATCTATATATTGAGAAAATGAATGAATTTGATGGATTTTTTTTTTTTAAAGTGGTAGATAACTTCATGGTAAATATATGAAAAATGATTAGGAGGTTTGACTAGTTGTGCATGTTCATTTATGGAGCTTCAAAGTTGACTAGGGGTATGAATTTATTCTATAAGTGACCTAAGAAGGGTGTTTGAGTTTAATTTATTGTTTTTGTATGTTTCATGGTGAATTATCTATTAGATAGTTTTTTAATAGATTTTTTAGGTTTTACCAATCCATCTTGAGTATGAACCATTGCTTGGAAGTTGATTATTTGTTTGTTCATGGTGTTTTCATGTACAAGGAAAATGATTGAATGGTTTTTCATATGTTTAGGTGTGTAGTGATGATTTTAATCACTTGAGGATGTCTTATGGTTCATGTGGTATGGACCTATGTGATTTTAAGTGGCCTTGTTTTTCTATTTTTGCTTAGTGGAGTGTTAAAAGGATGAATAGGTCTCCATGGACCTAAAAGGGCTACTTAGGCCTAATTGAAAGATGTTGTTTCTTAAGTGTGACCTATGGATGATATGGCTGAAAAATATGATTTATTTTGATAAAATTATGTTTTATATATCCCTCAAGTGATAATTAAAGTCTCTTGGCTGACCAAGATGGGTTAGATGAAGTATGGTATAAAAGCAAGGCCTAATTGGCCTATTTTGACTAGTTATGTGTATGTGAACTCAAATGAATGATATAGGTTTTTTTAAGAGTAGAGATAGGTGTTGAAACACATGAAATAAGTGATATGCATCTTTCATAATAAGTTATAGTTCTTAGAGTGAGTTCTATGCATGTAGAGCTAGGTTGAATGACCAAGTTGTGAAGAGGGTGACTTAGTTAAGCGAAGGAGTCTAAGTGGCTTATATGAGGTAGAGGGGAAATTTTGTATGTGTTATAAAAATATAAGTCAATAATAGAGTGTATAAAACATCATATCAAAGGTGGAGATCAGTTTTAATGTGATTTATTTTGTGCTTGATCATCTAGGGGGTTGTAGCCTCCTTGCTAGTTGGTACTAGCTAAAGGTCAAGTGGGTGCTTGATTAAATTGAGAGGTGGGTGCTCCTTGATTATTTGGTGATGGTATAAATTAAATAAATACATTTATATGATAGTATTATAAATATTTTTTTAATGGGTTTTATCCCCCATGAAGGTTTCCCACATAATTCATGTGTTATGTGCTTTGATCTTGCATAGTTTCCTTTGTTCATTGTAATAAATGGTTTATATGATTCATAAATCCTTATGTTGAGTGGTTAAGAGTTATAAGTTTTTGAATTTAATTTTAATTGATTGTATCATAAATTTATTCCCCCTCTCAATGATTATACCTCTAAAAATTAGTATCGGAGCCACACATTATTTGTAATTTTAACCACTTAAAGGTGATCAAATGTAGAATGGGTAGTCATCAAATGAAATGTGGTTTATATAATAAGTAAGAACCACTATTTAATGGATAAAAATATGATTTTTGGAGTGAAAGTATTAAGACATACATCATGTCTCTAGGTTTTGACATTTGGCAATATATTATGGATGGTTATTCCACACCCCCAACTCCTCTAACCAGTGAAACTAATAAGAAGTTGAGTGAGAAAAATTATAAAGAAATGAATTATATAATTTGTGGTAGATCAAAGGATGATTTCACTAAGGTGATACATTTCAAGTATTCCAATGAAAAATGGGATAAATTATAGATCATCTATGAAGGGGATTCAAAGGTTAAGTTGGATAAATTACATACTTATTGAAGGCAATTTTAGGGCCTCAAAATGAAGGAAGAGGATATTATGTCATCCTACGTTATAAGGGCTGATGAGGTGGTGAACATGATCAGAGGTCTTGGAGAGGATATTGAATAAACTACTATAGTATAAAAAGTTTTAAGGTCTCTCACCCTCAAGTTTGATTCAAAAATTTCTACTATATTAGAAAGTCATGATCTCACCAAGATGAATATGGAAGAATTACATGGCATCATTACTACCTATGAGATGAAAGTAAATGAGGACAAACCATAAAATAATGAAGCATCCTTAAAGGTGATCAAGGAGACAAAAAGCAAGAAGAGCTAGTTAAGTCTTAAAGACTTTGATCTTAATGAAGATCAACTTGAAGCCATGATTGCAAGAAAATTGAATGTAGGATTAGGTAAACATGAAGGGAAGATTCATTTTAAATGTTTTTCATGTGGTAAATTTGGTTAATTTTTAGATAAGTGCATATATAGAATAAATTCTAAATATAAGGAAGCTCATAAGGAATCTCATGAGGATGAGCACAAGAAATTTGAGGGTCCTCTCAGGTACAAAAAGTGATTTAAAAGTAAAAATGGTAATAAAGAGTCATACAAAGGTAGTAAGATCCTTTGACATGAATTAGTAAGATCCTTTGACATGAATAAGATAGTAACTCATCTCATGATGAGAAAAATGAGACATTGTTCATGGATCTTGTGGATAATGATGGTGAATGTTCTTTAGGCAGAGAACTATTTGGTAGAGATAGATTAGAGGAAGAAGATGATAAATTCACTCTTGAAGATAAATATAGGAACACCTTGAAAGATTTGATGCTTCTAAAAGTCAAGAACAAAAATCAAACATTCTTGATCCAGACCTATGAGGATCAAATTGGCTTATTTGAAGAAAGATTGAGAAATGAAGTCAAATATCATGATGAGATCACTCAACATCTTAAAACTCAAGTTTATACCCTTACTGAATAGGTAAAGATTAAGGATGAATAATGAGTCAAATATAAATCAAAGATGGATTCTTTGCAAGTGAAACTATATCAAGATATGAACAAGATTGAAATATATCAGAAGTTTTATATAAGTAATAATAAGCTTGGTGAGATGCTTTAAAATTAGATAATGCCTAGAGATAAGACTGATCTTGGTTTCAATCATGATCAAGTGAAGGTAAATGCTATCATAAACACATGTTTATCAAATAATCAAAGTTATTTAAGTGATAGGTATAGAATTGGTTTCATTGAGAATCAAGGACCAAACAAAGGAGTCATATTTTAGGAAAATAAGAGGTAAAATCAAATTAGTTAGACCAATGCTATAAGGTACACAAATTCCTTTAATGGTCACTATCATTATTATCATCATTTTGGTCACAAGATCATTGACTACAAAATAAAATATCCTAGTAAGAAATTTTCATAGAATTATGAGCAAGATAATGATAATCATGAATAATATCATCAATAAAGACAGTCAACTAGTCCACAAGGAAAGCATGACATCTTGTGCTACATGTGTCAATGGATTGGTCATTTTGAAATATCTTATAATGTTTTCATTAGGAAATCAAATGATCAGGTGCATGAATGGGATAATGAAACTTCAAGGAGTCATCATGTAGCCCATATATAATGTATGTACAATAAAAAAAAACTTCATTTGTTTTATGTGTCAAGAGAGAGGTCAAATAACAAGGTTCTACAAGAATGGTCAGAATTCTACTTCAAAGAATTTCAATCATAACATGAAGAAAAGGAGCCATAACTAATGGAGAGCCAAGGAGGTGAATGAAAATTAGGTTCAAAATGGATTATTTATCATGATAAAACAAGGTATAAGTTAAAGTGTTAAATAACAAGTCTTATCTACCCAAGTGGATAAAAAAATCAAGCAAGATTCTAAACCTGAAGGAAAGAATGAAGTTAAGGACTCATTTAAAGTTAATTTGATGATAGATAGGATTAAAAGTCAAATGAGAGTATGGATATATGGGAGTCTCCTAAATTTTTGGATGTTTAGTCTCTCTATGAAAAGTGGGTTTATCTACCTATGCTTCTTAGGATATATTTTTCATATATAGAGGCAAGTATGTGTGGTCTAGGTGATGTACAAGATACTATAATCAATACAGAGGTATGTAAAGTTATTGATTGGTCTTTAAAACCAATTCCATTATGGTAGATAATTGATGATGTTATATTTCAATTTTTTTTTTGATCATATAAGTTCATTGGTTAAGGGGGAACCACAAGTTAATGATCTTGCTCTAGAGCTTTGTGATGAAAAGTTTCAAAAACCCTGTTTAGGGGCATTGGTCCTAAAGACAATTCTTAGTTAATATTTGAAAATTAGTTAGTAAAATCATGAAGAATTAAGGTAAGGTTGATGTGGAGTGTGAATATGATATGTCTAAGTTAAATTTGTGGGGTTTCATGCATTATATTGGTCACATAGAGCTTTAATGATCATTTGTTATTTTCAATCATCTTGCTCAGTAATCATTGTCTAGTATGTGTTCATCATGCAAAAGTGATGAATTTGAGGTCTATATATATAACCAAGGGTTAATTAAAGTTGGATTTGATGTGTCTAAGTGAAAAATATGCCTTGAATGTGTGATAATGACCTCATGGTTAGTTGATGGTGTTTTGGCATAGTGACAAGTGTATACATAGGGTCTACAAACACAATATGAATGGTTCAAAGTGTTAAATCAATATTGGTGAGTGTTCAAGGTGAATTTATTGAATATAAAGGTGTTTTAACCTCATAAACGTGTGTTATAGCTGATTTCAAGATTTGAATTCCTCTTGAGGGAAATTTGAATATTTTTTATGGCTCTCGAGTATGATAGTCTTCGATATAGTCTATGATAGGCAAGGCTAGTGTGTAGAAAAGTAGATTTTGGTCATTTTATTCAAAATGCAAAGGTATGGTTGTCATTAAATATGTTTAGTAGTTGTATTTATGCATCATGTGTGTTTAATAGATATATTGAATGACCATTATTCATTATATTGGTGGCTTGTGAGAGAGAATTTCAAGACAACTATGAAGTTTCATCATGGTTGGAGATGATTTGAAGGTGCTCAAAGGGTGCCTAAGATCAAGTGAATTAGGGGGATTCCCTATCAGTGTTCTTAAGTTATTTTAAAATAGTTTTTGGTACTCTTATATGTTTATTGTTCATATAGTAGTGCATGATCAAATAAGAAATGTTATTAATGAACAAGTTTGAGGTAGTCATGATAGGAAATGGTATGCATAGTGATAGGGGAGTTTATATCATCTCTTAGAGGATTCATTTATTTATGTTGGACTTTGAAACATTTATAGGTCCTCAAGATCAATAGGTGAGCCCACTTTGTCATTGTGTCATAAGGGGAGAAAGTGTTTGTAGAGGGATAATCTAAATTTACATAGCCTTGTGTTGGTGTTTACAAGTATTGACATCAATGAAAAAGGGTGAGATTATTGAGGTGTTTTCAATGATGTCTAAAATGTGGAAAATAGTGTTCATGAGGTGTCACGTATTCTATAATGTTAATGATAAAGTGTGCCATAGTGATCATGCATGGACCTTGTAGTGTTTACTTGGTTAGGTAAGATGATGGATGTTGTTGATGTCTTAACCATTTTTAAGGGGTCATATGGGGTGTAAGAAGTGTTTTTTGTACTTGTAAAAGTGAAAGGAATATATTTGAGTAGTATTGTGAAGGTCTAATTTATCCTAGTCATCTTGGTAGAGTTTTCTAAGTAAGAAAATTGATGACATTAGCATTCACATATGTGAAGGTGTCAAAAGAAAGTGGTCACATGTGTCTATTCAGTTTTGTGCCTAGAGAATGTTATTCAAATTTAATGACTTGAGATGATGCCTATCAAAAGTTATGATAGTGAAAATTTGCTCTTCGAGGCTAATTTCATCATTTTCCATAGTCAATTTTACATTTTTTAGGGACCATTGGAATTCAAATATTTGAATTTTACAAAGGAAACCAATTATGATTGTTTGATTTATATATTGAGAAAATGAATGAATCTAATGATTATGTAAAAATAAAAGTGGTAGATAACTTCAAGTTCAATCTAGGAAAGTTGATTAGGATGTTTGACTAGTTGTATAGGTGCATTTATGGAGCTTCAAATTTGACAGAGGGTTTGACTTTCTTTTGCAAGTGACTCGAGAAGGGTGTTTGAGTTTTTATCAATGGTTTTTGGATGTTTAATGGTGAATTATCTATTGGTTAATTTTGTATACACCTTGATGATCATATATATGTATTTTGGAGGTTTGACCAATACATATGTAGTATAAACCATTGCTTAGAAGTTGACTATTTGTTCATTCATGGTGTTTTCATGTACGAGGCAAATGATTGAATGGTTTTTCATATGCAGATGTGTGTAGTGATGAATGTAATATATTGAGGATGTCTTAGCCATCATTTTTAATGGACCTATATGATTTTAAGTGGTCTTGTGTTTCTATTTTTTCTTAGTGGATTGTTAAAAGGATGAATAGGTATCCATGGACCTAAAAGGGCTACTTAGGCCTAATTGAAAGATGTTTCTACTTAAGTGTGACCTATGGATGATATGTCTAGCTAATATTCTTGAGGTTAAACAAATTATTTATGTAATATATGCCTTAGGTGCTATGAAAAGCCTCTTGGACAACCAATATGGGTTAGATGAAGTATGATATAAAGGCAAGGATTAATTGGCCTATTTTGACTAGTTGTGTGTGTGAGCTCAAACAAATGATATAGGTATTTTTAAGAGTAGAGACAGGTGGTGAAACATATCAAATAAGTGATACGAATATTTACTTATCAGTTAAAATGTTAAGAAGGATTTCTATGCATAGAGAGATAGGTTGAATGACCAAGTTATGACGAAGTTGACCTAGTTGAAAGAAGGAATCTATGTGGCTTGTATGAGGTAGAGAGGCAAATTTTTAGGTGTTAGAACAAGAGAACTCCATAATCATGTATGTCATACATTAGATCATAGGTGGATATTGTTTGGGATTTTATTGAGTTGGTGCTTGATCATCTAGGGGATTGCATCCTCCTTTTTAGTTGGTGCTAGATAAAGGTTAAGTGGGTGCTTGACTAAGTTTAGGGTTAGGTGATCCTTAATCAGTTAGTGTTGGTCTAAATTGTAGAAATACCTTTATAGTAAAGTAGTCCAAATATTATTTTAGTGGGTTTTATCCCCCATGAGGGTTTACCGCATAATTCATTTGTTATGTGATTTGATCTTGCATAGTTTTCTTTGTTCATAGTAATAAATGGTCTATATTCTTCATAAATGCTTATGTTGAGTTATTAAGAGTTTAAAGTTTTAGAATTGAAGTTGAACTGATTGCATAATTGATTCACCCCCCTCTTAGTGATTTTACCTCAAATAGTTCTTAACCTAAATTAAATAATATTAAAACTTGGATTATGGCTACCATAATTCTAAAAAGTCTCAATAAGAAACAATGTTATTTTTCTTAGTGTCTAGTGTAGTTTTCAAAGAGATCCAATGGGGTTGCAATGAGTGGCCTTATGCCTTTGTCAGATAATATTTATAATAATTTCAATAACTAACCTTATCAAATGTGCAATATATCCATTATGAAATGTCTTGATTATAAAAATTTATCATTGGATCATGGGAGACAAGGCCACACTAGGGAATAGGGTCACAATGTGACCTTGTCCTTCTAGTGTATACTTGTCCTAGAATACTAGAGATATGAGGAATAGGTCAGATAGGATCATTTGTGCTAAATAGTGATGAATGAAATTTAATAAGGATGTTTTTATAATTTTTTTAGTTCTTAAAATATAATTAAGGTTCTCTTATAGATTTAAAGCTAGAAAAATGGAAATTAGACCAATTAAGGGTCAATATTCCAAGAATAAACATTTTTAAGCACTTAATGATTAATTTTATGTGTATACACATTTATATAATTTATTTAAAAATTCATATCACTTATGAAATTAATTTTTGTGTGATTTATTTAAAATTTTCATGGAATTATTTGCACATGGGGAGCCTTATCCTAGATAAAAAGTGTGTTTACACACTAAGGTACACAATATTTATCCTTTTACTCTATTATTTTCATTACTATAATAAAATATGGTATTAAAAACTTGTAAATTTCATTCTTAACCTATTTTTACCTAAAATGACTTGTGTGTACATATATGGATGTTACACATCCTTCTCTTTGATCAAGTTACCTTGTATGGGTCTAAAATTCCTAATTTTATGTCTATCTTTAGATGATATTTTGCAATTATGTAGCACCTCATATTGTACATGTAGAAAACTCATGACCCTAGTTATTCCTCTTAATTCTCCACATGCCTTACTTTTGTAAGCATCACATTTACTATATCTTGTGTCCCTTAGACTATATATTTTTATAACCAACCTTATATTGATGACACAAACATCCCATCCCTTCTATAATGCTTAAAATGTACTTATTTTACACCTCTACAAGTTCTAAGCCTATTCCTACTCTCCTCCCTAGACACTAATGTCTGGGTCAAACAATAGTGTCAACATTACTATCTTGGCTCGATGCAAGTGTCTAGCACCCTAAAATTCATCCAATTTGTAAACTAAATGTATTATAATGGTCCACTTATGTTATTTAATTTTATTTATTTCCTAGTAAGATTGGTATTAATACAATATCAACCCTCATTTATTCCTCACCTATGAATCCTAGAAATCATGCCAAAAGAGCAATCAAGAAGCACTCAATAATCACTAAAGTTACCAAAATATTTCCTATTCTACCCTATTATGATATCAGTTAAAGGAACAACCCAAATATAGTTCTAAAGTAATAAAGGATAAATTATAAGGTCATATTTTCTAAGTTGCAAGCTAGGTCATTATTGTGCTTGTTTTACACATTACATGATTCACACACAAGCCAACACATAAGGGATAACTACATGAGTCTAAGGACCTCTTCTATATTATTTTCTATGTAATTATATCCCTTTAATAGTGGGGTCATTTTGGGTCAGCTCAACACCATGTTCCCACTAACCCATTTATTCCCAAGGTCATATTAAAGATGCAAAGCTACGATTTTGCCATTTTACCAAGAGTGATAGTCCATGACCCATATCCGAATGCACTAGAGTGAAGGAAAAGACAAACCTAGAATCATCCATGTTGTCACATCCTATGTAAATAGTTATTATTTAAAGGACACTAGCATCAATATCACACACTAGCATTGATACAACTCTCCCAGGTTGATGCAAGTGTCTAGAGAGCTAGAGGTACCATATTTAGAATCTTAAAACTATTTTAGAACTATTTTCCTACATACTTCTATATTTTACCAAATATATCATTATATTATCATAAAAAACAACTAAGTAATATGTTTTATGTCATTTATATGTCTAGCATAGATGTACTTTCCATTAATAGCATATCTTAGGTCTATAAATTAAACATATGGTACATCTAAGTTAAACACATTAATTGACATGTTTTAGATATTATATTCACCCTTGTACCTTATCATTTCTATATCATTAACCAAAACCACTAAAATAAGATCCATATCCAAATTAGGGTCAAACATTTAGTGAACCTAACCTTTGTTTATTGAACCAAAACCCTAATTTCTATATTTAGTTTTTTGTCTTCACTCAAATTACATTTTATCTTTATATATTTTATTTTTATATGTGATTTATGATTGTGTAGGCCTATTTTAGGAATGTTAAATATTCTTATTTCTTTATCTCTCTTGTGTGTACTTTACAAAATTTTCTTAAAAAATCACATCTTTATGGATTCCCTAACTCATCCAAAGGACCCTCAACCAAAAAATCCCCATCATTTTGATATTATTTTTAATATACTTTATGATCAATTTATTTCATATGAGTATCTTATGAAACATCCAAAATGGGCTAAAACACTGCCTTTACTTAAAATTATGACAATGAAAGGAAAAATGATGCAAATGCAAATATCAACCACCCAATTAGAGATAATGATATTTCTTCTTATGGATATGAATATAATGAAATTACTCTTGGATATGTTAAACCTCAGTCTCCTAATACTTTGTTTTAGAATTATGAAGAGTCTCAAAAACCTACAAGCATGAAAAATGATATTATTCTTAGTGTTAAAAATCCAATTATTGTATCTATGCCTTCTTTGGTTATTTTAAAAACTAAATTCAAGATACCCCATTCTAATGTTGAAAAAATTAGGAGTTTTAGTGTTCCCCCAATGTATCTCATAATGAAAATATTAAATAAATCAAGTGTGTGCCTCACCTTCAAACAATACTAGTGTTGAAAATCCCATGTTGTCTTTGCATGATTCAAACACACCTAGCCCAATTTGATCTTCCCATCATATGCATAATAATTAAAATAAATTTCTTATCTCTCAACATTTCTTCCTTAAATGGAAAAAAAGAGTGAAAATGAACATCCTAAGGCAACACTTATAAATCTTGCATTGTTTGGAGATACATAAAAAGTTAAAACTCCACTTGATGTACCTCATTTAAATGCTAATGCATAAAAATCAAATAAAATCAAAATTATTATTCCATTATCTCTTCCTTTTTTATGTAAAAATTAAATATATAGTTGTGACTCCCCCCCCCCAACTCATGATATTGTAAATAAAGTGCCAGATTTCCTTTTTCCTCCAACTTTTACATTTTCAGCTAATAAAGAGGAAACATGTAAAAATGAAATTATTTCACCAATTCCTATTTAAAAAAACTAAACTCCAAGTGAAGTATCATTTTGAAATGAAAATGGTATTATCCTTCATGATATATAATAGGACATACTTAACTATTTAACCATGGGTTATTCTTTACCAAATATTAAAAACATATGTAATTATTCTCCTCCCAAGAATGATATATATCCCACCATCCCTACGTTTCATGTGAATGGTATTTTAAAACATATAACACAAAATTCAACCTCTATTCAT
The DNA here is from genome assembly GCA_037957365.1 of Torreya grandis. Classification (NCBI taxonomy): domain Eukaryota; kingdom Viridiplantae; phylum Streptophyta; class Pinopsida; order Cupressales; family Taxaceae; genus Torreya; species Torreya grandis. The sequence goes on along the minus strand of JARHVA010006371.1, from coordinate 846,198 downwards.
GATATTTTATCTTTCATGACAACCATGGGAGATTTTCAATAGCAAGTCAAGGCTCTAAAGTTACAAGTTTCTTCTCATGAGGCTCTTTTTAAGGATAATAAAATATTAGGACAACCTATTACTTGATATGTGTTTGAATACATTTATCCATAAAAATTTATCATTATTTATTTCTCATTATTTGATGGTCAAGGGGATTCTGCTATTTATTTGGAATAATATATAAAATCCTTTGGAAATTAGATCCAAAATGGAAGATTTCTATTAAAATACTTCCATCACACTTTAACATAAGGGGCTCTTGATTGGTTTTATAACCTTATAGATGATTCTTTATCAAATTTAAAGAATCTTGAGGATGTGTTCCTATCAAATTTTCACTAATTTACCACACCTAAGTTATCATTGGGACACATGTAAATATTGACCAAAAATGAGAATGAATATTTACAAGACTATGTTATTTGATTTAAGGATACTTTATATTCTTTAAAATTTGCACCCTCATATTTGCAAATAAAATTTATATTTATTAGGGTTATTTTATCTCCACTTAGAGAGATATAATTTAACAAGACCTTTGATTTAATTATAACTTTATATTGATATGTGCATATATATGCATGTGCTCCAACCAATACATAAACTTAGTTACCTATTTTTCCATCACCAACCAAACACGATAAGACTCATGTTTCAAGGGTACCTAAACAAGTTATGAAGGATCATTAATAACTTCAAAAAAATTATTTAGAAACATTAGTACTTACCAACACACCAATAGTTAATGTATTGAACAAAGGAAACTAACATGTTTTTTGAGTACATCCCATAATTAGACAAAATATCACCACAACACACCAATATTTTTAATTCGATTGGTACCAAGATAGACCACATGACATATTAAAAATAAATTTAAATAAATGATTTATTAAAATCCCTCCTAATTCACATTACCCACCTCATATATTTGAGAATGTAAAAGGACACCACTTTTGCACTTAACATGGCATTAATTGGCATCGACATAACGAGCATTTTGATCTTGAGTAAAATCTTACATCTTTAGTAGATCAAGAAATTATTTTATTAAAAAAATAGGTATCCAAAAATCATTCACATACTTATTCTAGAGGCACTTATAATAGGGTCAAGCTATCCCATGTCAATCTTTCTAAGGAAAACATGGTCCATC
>JARHVA010006371.1:775000-840000 GCA_037957365.1 Torreya grandis | reverse complement strand
ACACATGTAGAATTGGGATCAAACATCAAGAACTAGTCATGCTATGTGTGTGCTTTGATTTCACTTACTATTTTCCATGGGATTTAGGGAATAACTTATAGATTTATGACTTTAATCATTAACATTGAATTTTAGTATGTTTTAATATTATTTAAGAACCATGCCTTAGTTTAAGGAAGGATTGAACATTACTCTATTTCCATTCAAGCATCCATATCCCTAATAGAGATACCTTTGGCTCCACTCAAGGCCTTGCTCCACTTCTAGCTAGGCTTACATAACCCTGATGGAGTTTACCAAAATCACCTCTACGTATAAATCTTTTGATTTTAAATAAGATCTTATTTTTGTATTTTTAGATCATTACGAGCTTTTTATCAAAGGTTGGGAACTAGGTTATCTAGGTTTAGGGATTTGGTCAAGTGTTTGATTTTTAGATAATCATCCTTTACTATAAACTTTGTCCTAGGTAATTAATATTTTTAAAGTACAAGCATGATTGTGTCATAATAGTTTAATCCTTCAACCTACATATGCAATATTTCTTAAAACCAAGTTTAGATTAGAAAAAAGTTTAAAATATCAAAGGATAATTAACTTATCCATCAGTCTTTGATAGCTTCTCTAAAAATTAACATCAAACTCATATTTCCACAATCCATGATCAACCAATGTTGAGAAGTCATACCTATATTTTTGAACATGTGAAGCTCTCGAGTATTTAGATGAAACTAGAGTTGAGAAATATCCAAAAGGACTTATTTAGAATCAAGGAACAAATCAAGAGAAAACAAATAGATATATACAAACATTATATACAAACAAGGGATAAGAAGGAAAAAAGCAAGAAATAAAGAACAAGAAAAGAACTAAACTAAGTCCTACACTAAATCCATAAAGTAATTACCTCTAAGATCAAATGGAAAATTATTTACTCTATTACATAACTTGAAGCATGATTACTTCCGTTCAATGGTCTCTTCTTTTGTATAGGATCACTTGTATGCTGGTGTCTTATAGGTGATGTATCTTGGTCTCCTATCAGCATTCTCATATGCATAGATCAAAGATATGAATCTAAGACCCAATAATATTCTTCCCGAATTCTTATAATCTACAACATGAGTGTTAGTTATTATTCATCTATAGATAGATAGTGGCTTATATCATCTTCACTCAATAATGGTAGCTTGTCTAGTATCCTTATATTGATGTCTTTATTAGGTTCTTTCTAAGGTAGACATAAACTACCAATCTTTGCAAAAAAATATTCCAAGTCATTCCAAAAGGCTTCTTCATCCTAATCAATTGAATTATGTTCATCTGGACTCCCATTAGGAACATGTTGGTCCCAGACTTCTAACCTCTTGATGAATTCATATGACAATTATTGATCTTTTTTACCTACTTCATCTTCATCCTTAGTGAAGAAAGTTAGCTCTTCCATCTAATCAAGCTCCAGCTTATCTTGGTTTAGGACCTATAAAATAATATCATCTTCTGGGAACTCTAGATCATTGGTGAAATCCTTAGATGAAGCATCCATGTGTTATTCTATCCCATCATCTACCATTTCTAGTTATTTAATTCCATTTAATAAATCTTGGTATGACTTATGATAGTGATCATCTTCTTCAAGAGTATTCTCCATTTTATAAAAAAATCTCCATGGGTTGTCTTTATATCTACATTTTGAATAAATATCATCTTGTAATTGATTCATATCCATTTCTATCAACTCTTCTTCTTCATCTGTAGATGTTGTAATGATGATGTCTTGTTGGTCTTTAATTGAAATCTATTTTTCATCTTCAGTAATACAAGTTTTCTTAGATGTTACCCCTTCAATTGGCTCATCTTCATCTTCATCTTCATCTTTAAATGGTAAATCAAAGGTCTACATGAAGGATTCAGAGGTTCCTACAAATCTAGATATCCCTACAATAAAGTATTGATTAGGCACAATTTTAGTTGTATACCTCTCATCTTGAGATGCTTCAAAAACATTGCAATGATTAGTAAAATTTATATTAAAAAAATCATTTTTATGTTTTTAGATGATACATTATTGTTGTTATCATTAAACCCATTTTGAGGCTAGTTGAACCTTTGAAAAGCATAGTTTATGTTAGATCTTTCCCCTATATTTCCTACTTGTTTTTTTAATTAAAGAAATTTAGTGCTTAGTTTTTGGACTATTTATAATATCAAGTCATTTGAATTTTTTGGTTTCTCAGGCTCACGAACTAGAGCATTATTACTAGCTATGGGCACTAGAGTCCTATGGTTTTGTGGATATGATCTACTTGTAGTGCCATTCAAGAACTCTAGGTTTTGGATAGGATATGTATGACTCATGGGAAAATGGTTTTGAATTGGTGTTAAAGTAGGTATACTATAAATGACATTCATGATGTGCCAATTTGGTTTGACATTGGGAATGGAATACACCATCTGACCTTAAGTTTGTATTTGGTCATTAATGATCACAACTTCATAATAGGCTTAGGTCAATGTGTTTATGACTATAAGAGACCCTTTTAGGAACATAGAGGTCATGGGATCTATATAATCCTTTTAAATTTCTAAGGCCAAAGCCTCATTAGGTATATAAGGGGTTATGGTTTTATGAAACATTTTTTGGAACCAATCATTAAATGCTCTAATGGTTTCATTAACATCCCTTTTTAGTGTGGTTAACTATTGATACAGAACATAAGGACTAATAATTTTTCCAAATTGATCAATGAAAATATTTTTAAAATCATCCCAACTGGTAATGTAGTTTTTTTGAAGGTTGAGAAACCAATCATATGCAACATCTCTAAAATTGAATGGGAAAAATCTACATGCTACACCTTCATGAACTACATTTAATAATCTCAAATCAGACTTGAAAGAGTTAATATTCTCTTTAGTAGTGACAAAATTATTAGGATTGAAAGAAGGCAAATACCTTTCAAGATTTTGAGGAAGATCATGTACTATACCTGAGACATTAATTGAAGAACCACCTAGCCAAGCCATAACTTAAACATGAGAACCTTGAATTGGTGAAGTGTTTGGGACTTTGGGAATTTATCTCACCTAATCCTTACCTTAGGTAATTCTAGTGTATGACCTTAAAACCTATTTAAAATATGACACATCAAACTAATATTTGTAAAGTATAATGATTATGTTTGAACATTAATCCAATTTTACACAAATATATCTAAATCATAACTATATTTAACTAAACTAGTTCAAAGATACATCTAGATTGATTAATGAGAGGGGTATTTACACCTTTGATCTTTAATGAACTTAAATTTTCAAAGAACTAATCAATCTTTGTACAAAATTTCTATTATTAACCTTAAACACAAGAAATACACAAAACATGAACTAACTTTGCACAAATATAAATAGATATTTAAATGATATAAATCTTTGGCTAAAGGAAGCCCAGAGATTGGTATAAAACCATAAATATTTATGACATTCACATAATTATGCTCAAAGGGACACAAATATGAAAAGAATACACCAATATTTGATCAAAACACACCAAAATTAGCAAAGATTCTATAAATTCACCAAGATCTGATTAAGACCCTCCTTTTAGCACTAACTAATATCCTCTTGTTGATGCATAAATGCATACCATAAGTGCACAGAGTGTTTAATAAGCACTTCTCATTTTATAATTTCTAATAGTTTAGCTCATGAGTTGCAAGTTGTAATAATCTTGTTATCTATTGGTTGAATAGAGGTAGAACAAGTGATTATTTCATAATATTTATAATTTTTGGTGGTTCAGAGCCACCAAGGATAAATAGTATATCTACGTAAAATATAAAATACACTATGATAAGGATGATGAATTAAAATCAAGCACTAATCTAAGAACTAATCTAAGATGGATATTTACAATGATAAGCTAAACTAAAGTGATCTTATTAAAAAATAATAAAAAGGAAGGGTATCGTAGAAAGAAATGTTGTTGATATTCATTCCAAAAATGATGACAAAGTTCAAATTTCATATAGGCATGCACTTAACCAATGTGTAACATGAAACAATGTAAGCCTAAATCCTATCACACATCAGGCAAACTCCTAAGGAAGGTGAAAATAATGCAAATAAGACCCTGGTTCACATTAAATATATACCCCTACAAGCAAACAACATTAGCCCAAATGTAAGAATAGTAATAAATTGAAATGAACCTAAGAACTTTTAGTCAACCTATCATTGGCATAAGTTAACAACTCTGTAATCAAATGAACACACCAATAATTCATAAGAACCATTCAAATCTAGAAATCAAAATAAGCAAGTGAGAGAGAGGACATGATAACAATGAACAGAAGCAAATACTGGATGATCTTTGCATAATTCATTATTTATATTAATTGATCCTATTTTACAAAGTAATTTGGCTCTAAAGATTCTCTCATTTTTATAAATTAAATTCTCTTTTATAGAATTTAAGGAAGTATGTTAGTCAATCATATCCAACTACAAGTGTATAAGTGTAATGATCGCTATCCTTTCTATAAATTTATAAAATACACTAAACTTTTACAAATGGACTGACCTATAGGCAATGTGTTTACAAGTTGCACATGCCTTTACAAAATAATTTTGTAGTTTTAAAATATTACAAAGTTAAACAAAAGGAATAATCCTAACTAACTTGAGGTCCCTATTTTTGTTGAAAGATCTTCATCTTATAGTGTTTCTCATTCATGAACTAGAGGTCAATAATAGGATTTAATAGTAGATCCTTCCCTTGATCCTCCAAGTCCTTGATTTTATTCTCAAGATTCTCCATTGCTTACTTGATACCCTTGGCATCTCCCATTTTCTCTTCAAATGATATAAGTAGGCCCATGAATCTTTTTTTATCATCTGCTATTTAGCCTTGGCCTTGATTTCTTAATTCATGCATAAAATAAAATATCATGTGCTTAAACTCTTCATCCATTATAATCTCAAATTAGATTAGGGTTGTGGGTTATTTAATCAAACTATCTAAGATATGCAACATGCCACCTTCTTTCTATTTGAAATCATTGGCTAGGTCATCCAGTCATTTGGACCAGTTACTTAAGGCTTCAATATTGTCTACCAATATGTTCATAGCCATATTCAAATGTGATAAGATAGTAGTCCTAAAATCAAGGACTAGGTTCTTGGTTAAGGCCTTGATCAAGTATTTTACTTGATAGCTTGAAGCCTGCCATTAGCCAACTTAGCCTCTATAATCCTAGTGATTTGCTTCTCCATTATTTCTTACCTAGTTCTAAATACTTTTTGAGAGTTAAATAGGTCATTCATATTTCCATCAAACTTATTGAATCTATCTACATGGATGGACAATATGGTAGTTTCCTTCATATTCTTGTTTTGTTGTAAGATCCACTTGATCATGGTCTACAACTAATGTGATTGGGCTTGGGTCACATCAAGAATATTTTTTTTGAATATCTTATATTATCCTAGATTTTGGCCTTCAAAAAGGGTCAAGCTTATGAATGGATCTATCTTTTGAAGGATGAATTCCTCCCCATTAATCATGGCCTTCTTTTCAATTACTCTTTCCAAACCAGTAGTCTTTGGGTTACACTGAACTCTCACTGATGATTGAGCCATTTTTGGAGGTTTTAGAGTTTTTATTTAGGTGCCACTTGACTCCTCTAGAGCTGTCATCCTTTCTTATTTTTTTTCAAGGCCATAATCCATGTCTTAAGCTCATCATGCATAGTTATATTAATATACTTTGTTATTTCCCAAGGATGGTGCAGAGTAGGAACTTTTTGCAATTTTCCATATAAAAACTATATAAGGATGGTTGGTCCTTGTAACAAATTCTCTTCACTAAAGATGTTGACCTAACTTAAGGTATGAGTGAAGATCAGTATAGGTTTCTTCTTTCTTATTATAACTAATGCTATCTTAGCTTTCCTCTTGGGGATACTAACTAAGATTAAACCCAAATCCATTTCCTTCCCCTTTTCCTTCTCTACTTCCTCAGTATGAGCTTCTTCTACTTGGGCATCTAATTGATAATCACTAGATAACATTTGTAGTGCATCTTCCACTATTTCACTGGGATATAACGCTACTACATAAATGAAATCAATTGGTGACCTTGGTTATTAAATTTGGGCTAAAGATGATGCCACTTCACCAGGTCTCCTTTCTTCAAGTTTCTATTTGACTTGTGCCCCAAACTTTTGGATCTTTTTTTGTGATTATGGCTATGTTGGAGGAGGTATATAGCTGAAGCTCCTACCAAATGGTATTTAATGGGTTCCATCTTCCATATATCATCACTTGGATTATATTTTCTCATCAATATAGCCTCTAGGTTGATGTTGTTATTTTTAAATCTTGTCAAGACTTTAGTGAAGGATGATGCCTTTGTGTACATCAAGTCATAGACACCAGGAAGATGTTCATATGTTACACTTATCATTTTTATTTTTAGATTTCTCACTACCTTTCCTTTGGGATATCATTATCTTAATTCACCATGTTGGTGTTTTAAAGAGGCTTTGTGTCTAAAATCATCCTCAATATTATCCCATTAATAAAATACAATCTTTCCAATGTTCATGGGTAGGGTATGCAATAGTCCCTTCCTCTTGATTTTACACAGTGTCTAAAATCATCTATACCATTGCATATTTGGTATGCTACCTCTTTATCAACTAATTTGTTTGGAACATGGACTGTTATCCTAAGTGGGGTGAATTGGGTCCCCTCAATCCTAATGATTGTGTAACCTAGGTAAAACCACATGTCATCGATGGATTCAATTGAATTTTTGATCAAAGGACTAAGTCTTGTCATTACATTTCTAGTTATGACCTTAGTCAAGGCTAGATAGACACACTCACATATGAAATTAATGTGGTCCTTGTACTTAAATATGTGAAACTTTGACTATAATTGGGATATTGTCTATGTCCCTATAAGGGACTATCCTCTAAAGTTAGAGATCTTGGTAGTGGTAAGGAAGGCATATAACAAGTAGGACATCATGTAAAATTAGATCTTAGTCCTTTTCCTAATTACAAAAATCTACATACACAAACATGTGTTAACAACCTCACCAATGGGAAGGGTGAGTTCTTTCTCAACCATAAAATATACCAAGGGCACCCAGATTCTATCAACATAAGTGGTGGTAGGATTCCCACATATTATGGTTGATAAGGAAATCACCCTTCTCATTGATGAGTTTGTTAGCACATGTTTATGTATGTAGATTTTTGTAATATACCAGGGGCACCCAGATTTTATTAACATAAGCAGTGGTAGGATTCCCACATAGCCTGTTCATTAAAGTCATAATCATTTTGATCTTATGCCAGAATTGGCTAATAGGGATGTTGTTATTGAGGTTAGAGAAGACTTGATTTCTAGATTATAGCCATGGAGTAAGGATAATTTTTAGGTCATTCTTCTTGGCCTATCCCTTTATTATGACTAAATCTAATTGGGGCTTATGAAACTTATAGTAGTTCTCAAAAGTAATGGAAGAAATATAAGCTACACTTTTGTTACTATGTTCATTAACCAACATGCCCTTTTTTATCTTGAAATATTTGAAAATAGGGGAGATAAAATCTATGCAATAAACTACCTTTGGTGTTGACATAACATGGTGAAGGCCTAACATTTGAATGGAAACCAAGTCATAGTACTTCCTCTTGATTTTTGTGTTCTTCTCATCTTCTTTGGTGATGGTAGGTAGCTACTCAATCATCCAAAAAACCTTGGACCAATTGTTGTCTCCCATGTTTAAAACTACTACATCAAATTTTATGTCCTTGAATATTATCCCCTTTGTGTCTGAGGTCAAATAGAGATTTGTACCTTCTTTGGCTTGTTTTCTAGAAGCCATGGTTGTGATTTTTTTCAACTTGCTCATTGATGGTCTGCAATTTGATCCTAGATCAGTTTTCACTTACTCAAATGATGATTCACATTATTAAACTCTATTGTGATCAATTTAGGATTGAATTAGGGATTTTGTAAATGTTAGGGTTTTTCTTATAGCTTTAATGGCAGTGGATATTTGCACTTAAGTGATTTTCATGCCTCAGATTTTCATTCATGTCATGTATTTATACCTTCACTTTTATGAGCCCATAAAATCTTTATACTTAGTGTTTTTTTATTATGTGGTATCTATGTGGAACTTTCATGGAAAATTATTCATTAATGTTTAAAAAAATATTGTTACTCTTTGAAAATATACTTTTATTTTGCACCATTAGATTATTCTACATGGATCAACACTATTCATTGAGATTGATCCCAAGATTTGAATGCCATTGGCCTCAATATGTATTGGGCCTTGAGGTTATGCTACTTGGAAATATCATGGACCTCTCAAGCTCCATTGAAAATTATTCATTAATTTTGTACCATTAGATTTAGTGGGTACAAATCAATACAGGTCATTAATCTCCAAAAGGTGATTGGTCTTTAATATGTACTAGGCTTCAAGGTCATGCCACTTGGTAGTTGTGTGGGCCTTCTGAAATATATGCCTTATGCATTTTATTAGTTCATGTAATTTCACCACATGGTATCCTCATGTTAACTTAGATCTTTATTGAAGAGTCTTGATTTGATACACTATATTGATCTAGATCTGTACACTAGAATGTATACTATTGATCTTCAAAAGGTACTCAATGTTTAAACTAGGGTCTATTGCTTGACTATTCATTCATAGATTTCATTCTGTTAGATTAATCCCACCTAGATGAACATGGGTTTTAGATTAAAATTTGAGTAGTCAAACATGATTGGTTCCTACTTTTATAAAAAGACTATGTAGGCCCAAAATATATATATATATATATATATATATATATTTTAAGACCAAAGTCTTAGACTAATGTATTTATGCATATTAAAAATATGAATAAAGCTTTAGTCCAAAGTTTTTAAGCTAAGTTAAAAAAATCATGATAAAGGACCCTATAAATAAAAAATTTAGAGCATAAGTCTTTAGCCTAACAAAAGGACCCTTCAAATAATAAAGTCATAACATAATATTTTAGCCTAACAAAATGACAATTTAAATAATAAAGTCATAACATAAGAGTTTACCCTAAGGTTTTATTGTAGTGATAAATATAATTAAAACCTTAGGGTACAAAATTATGTTGAGTTTAAGTTATAGTAAAAGGGACCCATTTAGTTTTAATATTGATCTTGCATCATTGGATTGAGGTGATCTACATGAATGAAAAACATCAATCTCAATCCATGGGGTCAAGTGATATTGGTACCCACAGATTAGAATCCTTGGCTCGTCAGGCCCATATTGCACCAGTCAATTAACTTTTCTTGATTAAATGTGTTTCATTGATCCTATGAGAAAGCATAATGTTTAAGTTAGGACTTGGCAATATATGGAAGTTAGGATAAAGTATTAAGTCCAAGGTCTTGTTTATGTTAATAAACATGAACACGATTTTAGGATTAAGATTTTATCCCAAGTTTATAATAGAGGGACAATGAATATAATAAATTTGGAACATGCTTAAAATAAAAGGGAAATAAGGGGATCATGGTGTAAAGGGACCAAACATATAATTTTTAGACTAAGGTTTGGTTGTGTTGAAAAACATGTCTAAGCCTTGGTATAAAAATTGAACTAAGTCCATGACATGTTAAAGTGTTCCTGCATAAATTATTTCCACCAATTTTGACATTGGTTCAAAATAACCTATGTTAGGGTTTACTAAACAAGGGTTTCAAGAAGTTTTAAATATGGATTTAAATTGAATTTCTACAAACCAAACACTAATAAAAGGTTTAATTAGTATTAAACCATAAAATTCAAACACATCCCATTTGAAAAGGGATTCATCAAACGTGTACCTGAAACATGAAGAAAAAATGTTAGAAAATTTAGACAAGGTCAAACCAGATCCATGAACAAATAAGATAGCCAAGTGAAGGTGTGGATGATATTCAAATACAATTACTATGCAAATATGATAATGATACTCTAGTCAAGTATATTTTCTATTCTAAGGTACAAATTTACATAATTTGACACATGGGTCATAGTTTTTAGAAATGGGGGTATGTTAACCTTAATGCTTCCCAAAAACAAATCTTAGATTTTCCACTCATACCCATATCAAGCTATGCCTGAGTGGTATCTCTATAGTTTAATTGTATCATAATTGATGGGTCATCTAAGATGTCTACATTATCTATTATATCTTACTCTTGCTACCTCCATCAGTACCATGTCTATGGTGGTTGGTGTTCCTCTTTCTATGGAGATGGAAGTGGTAACTTTGGTACTCCTTCCACATCCATCTCCTTCCACTCTGTTGCCTCTCATTCTTGACCAATCCATGGTATTTCATGTCTTTTCTTGAGTGTCAGCCTTATAACTATTGATCCTAGTCCTCTCCCCTGTGACTCTCACACATGCCATGCCCAAAATGTGGGCACCACTATTAGTACCACTAGGTGAGGCAATCCCATTTTCCCTAGTACTCATGCCAGTAGATGTGGCTCCATCCACTAGGTATGGTTCCCTATCACCTTTCTCCATGGTAAAGCTAGTGTCGCTATCTCCTAGCTAGGCTATATTGTAGTGATGTGCCTTACAATTTATATATAATATCTATTCACTTTACTATCTATAGTGCTATAATGTGGGGCATGACCAACCCTACCTAGTCTTTTCTCCATCTTTGAACCCAAGGTAACCTATCATCGACCACATGGGGAAACCCAACCAATCAATATATGGGGAAACTCTTATATATCCATGATATCTATAATATGATTGGTCCCACTAACATATACCCTCTATAAAACACTCCATACATGTCATGTATGATTTTTACCTAGATGATAGACCCCAAGTCATATAACGCCCTCTACTCTAAAATCATCTAGCTCAAGGCTATCATAAATAGTGGTACCTTACCATCTAACTTGTGACATAACACTTGTGATATCACAAGTCCTATCATATCCTTATATATATCTATAATATGTGAGGTATATACATCAAACATGCTCAACCTCAATCCTAGGTATATCCTCTTTAAGCCTATCACCCATATGACAAAGGTTCTCCTATTCTCTTGACTATTTGGTACCCCCATGACCATAGGTGTCCCTACTATGGGTAGTCCTAGGATTTCATGCACATCCTCAAAGGTGATACCCTTCTATATAATATCCCCCTCTACCTCCCACCTAAAGGTGTTAGTCAATTGTTCCTAGGCTCCTTGGAACATGACTAATAAATCTAAACTAAGTGGTATCTTACACATGTTTGTTATGCCTCCTAAGACTAAAGTGATCAATCTAGATCTATCCTCTATATACAATCACTCTAATAAGCTCAAGAGACATGATGGATCCACTAAGTGCTAGAATCTCATATTTTCCTAAAATCAAGAAACAACAAAAGATGTATTAGATTTATTATGTTATGTATAATCAAAACACACTCTTTTTTAAAAATTTAACTAAAAACAATCCTAATTGTTTCAATCTTTCATTTTTAATCAATTATACCTATTTTTAGCCTACTCACCCCTTTTATCCCTCAGTCAGTCATTATGGGCCATTTTAGCACTCTTTTAGCCTATTGCATGCATTTTTGTACTATTTTGGTCCTTTGTTCAAACACTAGTTTGACCTAAATTTCCTTATTTTGACCTAGTTGACTTAAAAATCTAAGTCAACCCTCTTATCTTATCCCTCTTAATACTACATTATCATACTATATTTTTTTGTTAAGTCAAAAATAATGTACTAGGTTGGTAGTCTAAAAAACAAACTATGTCATCACAAACTTACTAGATTAGCAATATGGATTTTGCTAATTTTTAGCCTACTAGGTCGATTGGGTTAACCTAGTTGTTTTTCCCTATTGACCCCTTATAGTTTGAAAAATAAATGCCTTTTGACAGTTATTTCCCCAAACCCATTTCCCTAAATGGTTTTTCCTACCCTTAACATCTAATTTGGGTTCATTTTGATGTCTAAAATGTGTTAAATTGCAAATTTCTAAAATATACTAAAAATCACTAAAATATTCAAAAACTAGCTTAAGATTCTTAGTTTCCTACCTATACTACACTTGCTACCACCTCTAGGGGTTCTTCTCATCTAGCCTATCATCCCCTCACCATCCTAACTCATTTGGTCTCTTAGAGCCCTTTTTCTCTTTTTCACAAGCCAAAAACACCTAATGACTTCTTTTGACTTTATTTAAACTTACTTCTCAAAAATCTAAGTCTTTCAAAAAAAATTATTAGATTCCTTATTTTTCCTATATATTTATTTCTACTCATCCATTTTTTGATTCATAAATTATTCTAGATTCGTGATGATGTAGAGAATATTTTCCACTATTAAATGATTATCTTCCAAAAATTTCAATTTTTGGCTTTTTTTTTGCACTAACTTCTATAGGTTCACCTAATGTTCTTCAAATTTGGATGCCTTCACTTCTCTTATAGTATCCTTATTTATATACAAAACTAAGGTAAGTAAAGGTATTTTTTTTCCAATTATGTCTTTTTTATTTATCTTATTTTCTACTTACTACACTTTACTTAGCATCAGTGTTATGTGTCATCATGTTCTATTCTTGAAGCACTATCTTATGTTTTACTCACATGACACATGATGAGATTCGAGTGGGGCATATGTATACACATAATATTCTTAACCTTTTATCGATTATTGACCCTTTTTATCTTGAAATAACCCATCGATTCTCAATATCTCTAAGTGCATGCCTTAAAGGGTGCATCGAGAAAGGGGTGGGCAGACCATTAGTGATTTGCAGGATTGTTGTCCCTTTTTCCACTTGTTATCTACACATTTGTCTCTTAAAAACATTATCCCTATGCTTATTATTCTCTATTATAGCCCTTCCAATAATTTTTATACATTTGATCATCTTATTCCTCACCTTAATCCCATTTTGTCAGTCCATTGTACTAGGTCAACTGGGTCAACCCATATAGTTTTGGGTAATTTTCATTTAGGAACTATTTTGGCCTTTGGCTGACCTAGTGACCAATTTTCCAAAATTATGCTATGTCAACTGGGTCAACCCTATTGTCCAATATTTTTGGAAGGGTTTAGGGTCAAATCCACCTATATATACAAATTCATTTCATCATTGTTTAGAGAAGAAAAGAAGAAGTAAGAGCAAATTAACGTCTACTTATTAATCATTCTACTTGAGAAGCAAGCTTATAATTTCATACTTTCTTTGTACATATAGATTTTTTCTTATGGAGAAGTCTTTTGGATGCATTAATAGGTTATGTATCCTAGAGTTTATTTGTCTTTGTCATTCTTACATACCACAATAACTTCTTACGAAGCACCTTGACCAAGGGAGAGATTGAGGCTCAGTGAGTTTGTCTTCAAAGGTAAGTATTCCTAACTTTATTTCTCCTTTGTAAGAGTAGATAGATATGCATATGTCTTTTATGGATGTTTATTTTTGTTTATTTCTAACCCCCACTTTATGCCACAATCTTTGGTGAGCACCAGATTAGATTTAATTTGCTTGTTATTAGTTTAGGTGAAATATCAAAACTTAGGACCCCCTTAGGGTTATTGCATGATTGTGCTTATTTGAAGGCTTTGAAACCCTCTCTAACATGGTGTATTGTGGTAAGAGATCCCCTAATCAAGTCTAGTGGATCCCCATATTGGTCATGTTCCTGCTTAATAAATTTTTCTCCAATTAGATGTGTATGGTATTATTTATCTTCTTTGAGCTAGGATTGATTTATAGACATGATACATTTCTGATTACATACATGGATCACATGTCTAACACATCAGACCCAATAACCCTTTCTCTCATGGTGTTAATTCAAACCCTTACAAGCATGAAAACATAGGGTTTTCTTATAAAAATAGAGCTACATGATATTTTTTGATTCCACAGACCTCAAATTTAGACCAAAGATGGAATAGGACCTAATCTACAAAACCTAGAAATCATTTATAAAGAGGAATTTAGAGATAAAAGAGGACACTAGTGTAATATGTTGTTATTATTCAATTAGGGCATTACTATATAGGAATGATTGTGACACCTAGATCCTATTTACAACACCCTGATCAATGTCTATGCCATTTTTTAGCCTCTAGATCATCCATTTTAGTCTATTTCCACTAAATTTATCATTTATATTTTTTATTTTTATGTTTATAAAGGTCAAATTAATTCAATTTAGTAAAAAAATAGTAGTTGTATTTATTGCATATTTTTGCCTTGATTTACTATACTCATCTCTTCAACAACATATGATTTACATTCATCTAAGTCCTAAATAGGTAAAATAAAATTTAATTAATTAAAATAAAAGACTAAAATAACTTAAAATCCTCCACTTATCCTAATAGTGGTAATTAATTCCTTGCCATTGATTTAGGAAAATCTACACCACTAGATATAGATTTTATATGTTTTCCCTAATTTATCTTTAGGAAAAATAAAAGTTCTCTTTTCTGACATTGCCCTTATTTTCCTCTTTGGTTTCTTTTAGAGGTTTGGAGAGAAATTCTAGAGAGGATTACAATAAGATTAGCATATTTCAATTCATGATCTATATATAGTTGTATGTATACATATTTCAATATCATAAATTCTTTACATTCTTCAATATATGCTCCACATAATGTATACACGTTTTTAAAATGTGAATCCACATACCCTATGGTATCTATTTATAATACCATAACATATATATATATATATACATATATATATATATTATATATATATATATGTGTGTGTATATATATATATCTATATATATATATATATATATATATGTATATATATGTTATATATATATAGATATATATGTATATATATATATATATATATGTATATATATATATATATATATATATATATATGTATGTATATATATATACACATATATATGTATATATATATATATACATACATATATATATATATACATATATATATATATACATATGTGTGTGTGTGTGTGTGTGTGTGTGTGTGTGTGTGTGTGTGTGTATATATGTATATGTATATATATATATATATATATATATATACACACACACATATATATACATATATATATATATATACGTATGTGTGTGTGTGTGTGTGTGTATACATACATACATACATATATATATATATATATATATATATGAATTTATTCATTTAATGTTTAGTATATTTGTTAAATTTTAGAAGGGATTATAATAAACTCACACACATAATTTATTATTATTATTATTATTTTGAACATCATGGTTGGTTGGCTTAGTTTTTGGCCATGGCCATGGATCTACCTATGTAGGCCTCATCTGACATGTCACCCCTCCACATAGTACCAATAACGAGGGTGAGGGTGACCAACTGGCCCATCCCCCCTTCCTCCCTTCCTTTAATGGGAGGAGGGGCTAGGGCAGTATAGTCATTCCCCTCCCATCAATTTTTCTTTCCTTTTATATAAACATCACATTTTTATTTATTTATTTTTATTATTTTATTTAATTTATATATATAAAGATATATTTTATAATTAATTTTATTATTATTTTTTGGTTTAATAAAATAAAAAATTAACTTTCATACTATTTTGAAAATAGTAAAGTTTAAGTTCATCATTTAATTGTGTGTGTGTGTGTGTGTGTGTGTGTGTGTGTACATATAAATATAGAGAGAGAGAGAGTATTTAAAATAAACATCTAAGTCCCTACAATGAAAAAAAAACCATATAAGTTTGAATCCACAAAAAAACATTATTAAATATAAAATTTATTTATATATAAACACACACACACACACACACACACATTGTCATGCTTATTTATAATATTATTATAAAATCCATGCACACACCTGCATATGTAGTTATCTCTTTTTAATTTTTTAAATACTTTGATAAGAATAAAATTTGGGAGTCTTCACATTTTTATTAATAATGAAATTTTTAAAATAATCATTTCCACCTTCAAGTTATATTCTTAGTTCAATTTGATAAAGAGAGACAGAGAGAGGCCTTTTCATCTATTAATAACACTAAAGGAGTATAAATAATTTTAGGTCTAAATATTTTATTTATTTATTTATTTACCAAATAATATATAAATATGTTTTTATAATTATAATTAAATTTTGTTCCCAATTCAAATGTCATATTTAATTTATAATAATCCAAAATACTTCTTTTGTTTGATATCAACAAAGGCAAGGCCATAAAAACTACAAAAAACATACTTTGATAATCATCAAAATTATAAATAATAATTTTCTCTAAATAATAATTTAAGATCAAACACAAATAGCAAGCCTAAAAACTTAATAATTTTCACATTTTTATTTTTAATAATTATATAAGCACAAAATAACAATCTTTACTTTCAAGTCTTATTTTGAAGACAAATAAAGAGAGGGAGAGATAGATCAATTCACTTCTCATTAGGGATAATAGATAATTATTTTCCATATTTATCCATAGATTTATTATCTTTGATATTATGTAAAATTATACTAAATTGTATTAAAAGAGAGGAAATATAGAGAGGGAGAAACAAGAGTTTAAATAGACAAACATAATGAAACCATTTTTCTATTTTTTCTAAATTTTATTAAGGGAGATAAGGAAATAGATAAATTATAACACAATATTCTTTTTTTCCCCCACACAATATATACAAGAAAATATGTCACAAGGAATACCTACCTACTCTCCTCCACTTTCCATACCTCCAAGACTTCAAGAACATCTCCTTCTTCCTCCCACTCCAAGAAGACTTACCTATTCTTCTCCACTTGATTATCTTTCATTATATTCTTGCTTTCAACTCTTCCAAGATTTTATTTCTCCAATTTGAATCCTCCATAAAAAGGAAACCCAAAACCCCATAAAATAATACTAAGTGTGATAATTAAAACAAATTTTACAATTCATATCCCAAGGATTTTTCACCCAACCCAATAAATGGGAGGGTATTTTTCTTACAAGAGTCACCTCAAGTCTTACAATCACATACCTCTTCTTAATGACCTTACAAGCCCTTGTGGGCTTACTTTTCCAAGTCATTCACTTAGTACAAACTCAAAAGGGACTCTTACACTCAACCATAACTTCTCGTACATAGTCCAAATTTACAATCCACAAGCACATTCTCTGACCCTAGGCCATGACCTAAAAAATATCTCCTCTAGCCTTCCTAGAGAGGCTTGTCATAAGTTTTTAATAAAATTAATTATAAATTTCTTCATGATTTATGTGCATTTAAATATCTATTGCTCAATTTTAAATTGGTTATATCCAAAAAAACCATCCATAAATGAAAATGCCTCATATCCATCTGTAAAATCAATAATCATGTTGATATTAGGTAATGGAAAATCATATTTTGGATAATCCTTGTTTAAATAATGATAATCAATGCAACATAAAATTTCACCATTAGGCTTAGTAAAAACATAATTTTATATGCCCAATTAGAATGTGCAATGGCTCTTATGAATCTAGCATCAAACATATTTTGAATCTCTTTTTTTACTAGAAACACCACTTTAGGATGTATTTACCAATATTTTATTTTATAAGTTTTTCATCAGGGTATATTAAAATATTATGCATCACCATTGATGAGTCAATCCTAAGAATATCTAAATAATCCTACAAGAATAGTTCTAGGTAATTATGTAGGACTTATAAATATGCCTTGCCTTCATCATCCTATATCATTATTGTAAGAAACAATGGCCGAGGATATTTATCTATTCCATAATTAAATTATGTTATTTATTTATTTATAAATAAATACTACTCTATGATAAATGGTGTTGCAGCAATAGTATTGTGTGTATTATGTTGGACATTGGTATCATCACTCCCACCAAAATAAGCATGAACAGAGGTGGTATGAAGAAACTTATTATTATGATAGAAGGAATGGAGATCATCATATTCCCCAAATTACACTAATAACTACTCATAATTAAATAATTCATAAAATGTTAGAGTTTATATTGAAGCAAGATTATCAATCAAATGAGGGTAAACCAAAGGTAGATCTATTGTGGAAGTATGCATACATTCAGATTTGGCCTTTTGGAAATAAGGGATGGTGAGAGTACATTGCTTATGAGTTATATATGTATCTAAAAAACCTAAGGTTTGATGATATGCGTTAATTTTAAGTGATATGGATTTAGCTAAACTTTTCTCATGTTTTCCCAACCCTTTCCCTTTGTATCCATATTTAAACAAATATCAAAAACTAAAATCAGGCTTATATGATTTTGATGTAAGATCATTTATTTGTTGGACTATTCATAATGTTTCAAGGGATTAGTATCCATTGGACATGTGTAAGTAAATCCTTGATGGATAAATTTTAAGAATGTATAAAAAGTGGATGGAACTTTATACATTTCATGTATCTAAGGTCATCCTAAAATTATATTACATTTTAAATCATTTGGCATGATGTGGCATAAAGTAGGTAATATATGTGGTCCCATAGTAATTTTCAATGTTATTTTACCAATTACTTATTGTGGAATATTATAGAATACTTTGATGCTCATATTAGAAGGTTCCAAATCATTAGGCCCAATGCCAAGTTAGGGAAGAAAGGATATTTTACAAATGTTGAGCCCTAAACCATTTTCCATAAGGATTATTTTTATAATTTTATTGCATAAAAACTTTAATTTATAATGGTAAACAAAAAATTATGAGGTCTCGATGTGGTATATCCTCATATTCAAACGATATAATATGTTCAGTCCATTTGATATAACTTAACATAGAAGCCACAAATGGAAGCTACACATTACTTGGTAAAAAGGTCTTATGTAAAGCATCTAAAAGAACATATTTGTAATGGGAGGAATGGTGTATAAATTTAAAGAGTGAATTTTTATAAATAACATCATTTTAAGATTTTGTGTCATGGTGATAAGCTCATTATTGTTTCATGTACTCCCTTTGGAGTTTTGTAGTAATAGGTTGGAGCCCATTATAAAGATTATAACAAGAGGGAGTATGCAAGAATATATTTGATTTGTAGTAATCATGTTTGTAACCCTTTATAGATTATATTGAGTTAAACATGCATGAAACATAACAAGTAAAAAATACTATGAAGTACTTCAACATGAAATAATTAACATATATATCCATATTAAACACATTTAAAAAAAATAGAAAAATCTAATTTTTAACTTGTTAAATCTTGTTAAACCAAAAATCAAAAATCAAAAATAGAGAATCAAGAAACCATAGACCAATATATATGGTTTTATAGATGAAAGGTTGGGTTGACCAAATGTTTCACTCTGAAATCTAGATATTGAGAATCTAGGTTTAAAGGGGTAGATATAGCCTAGAGAATAAGGATGGTAGATTATCTCTAAAATAGGCTAATTATTTTTAAACCTTAGATAAACATATATTGAATTTATTATGTTGAGATAGGATAAAAATGTAAAGTATAGCTATTTTATATATTATAATGATGATGAAAATAAGATACTTAGCTAGTTGTGATGCTAATACAGATTTAGATCCAAAACATGTAGGAAGTAGACTATATGCAGACTCTCTATAAGTTTCCTACTTCTATAAATTATACCTCTATATTCACAAACACTTTCATCAACTTGGGATGGTTATATCAATGTTATTGTCTAATTAGAACATTAGTGTACAATAAGAAATACTTATTAAAATTGGATGCAACCACTTGGATGTTTATGGGTTATATTCCATCTTCC
Source organism: Torreya grandis (assembly GCA_037957365.1). Classification (NCBI taxonomy): domain Eukaryota; kingdom Viridiplantae; phylum Streptophyta; class Pinopsida; order Cupressales; family Taxaceae; genus Torreya; species Torreya grandis. The sequence continues at coordinate 820,181 of JARHVA010006371.1, read as the reverse complement.
CTATGGTGTATTTAAATTTGGGTCATGGACTATCACTCTTTATCAAATAACAAAACCCTAGTTATTCATCTTCATAGGGGTTGTGAGAAAAATGGGTTAATGTGCACACAATTTTTAGCTACCCAAAATACCCCTCTATTAATGAGCATTGCCTATTGATTTAACTTTTAAGGGGATTACGAAATGTAAAACCTTAGTTTGATAAAGTGTTAGAATAATAAAATAGGGAATAAATATAACAATATTAACAGCCACTACTTTATACAATAATTGAATTTTATGATTATTCTATAAATAAAAATGAACTACAAGAGATGTACTTAGTTTTAATATACTGGATTAGATGAGTGACAGGATAGAATTTGGTATTTGAGCTATGTAGAGTGTTGTGAACTATAAATAAGAGTTAAACCACTCCTAGATAGTAGCATGATCCTCTTGATAATATCACACTATTTTAATGTCCTCTGGGTTATAGTAGTGTCATTTTTAACAAAGGTAGTGAATTCTAGGTATACCTTTATCTGGTTATGAGGCACATTTGCCTATGTGGATGAATGTTGGTTAGTTATTTGTTCTTTATTTTGGTTGATTTGTGTGTAAATCCCTAGGCCTTTGTGATTGTTAGGGTATTTAAGGAGCACAAGTAGAATGAGAGTGACATTTGTAAGGTAGGCTAGATGTGACCTCAACACCCCATGTGCTAAGCATTGCCTATATACCAATACCTTGAAAGGGGATCAATCCCAATGTAGTTCTCCAAATCTAGGTGTTGGTACAAGTGTAGGTGAATGCTAGTATGAGTCCCAATTTGAGTGCTTTGAGTGTGACTTGAGACTATAAATTTGAGTAATATAAGAATTTAGCTAATATATATGGGTATATTTAGAATTAGGGTAAAATAGGGATTAATTACCTTTATTTGCATAATTATTTTTGAGTTTGTTTGAGTATTTGCATATAATTTCCATTTAGTGGATAAGTGAATAAAAGTGGTCTATATATAGAATTCTAGTGCTTTTCAAGATTTTAAATAGGTCTAAGCTGACCCTAGGAGTGATTTTGGGAATATAAAGATATCTTTTAGGGTAGTAAGGATATAAGGGACACTAACATGATCCCTAGGTCAATAGTGCAGTGTACAAGTGTCTAAAAGGCCACACTAATGTCTAAGTGGAAGAATCTAGTCAATAAGTGGCCTAGATGCCTATGGGATGGCTTAGTGTTTTTTTTTGTATGTTTGGTAATGGGTTAGACACACATGAAAGCTATAAAATGATCAAAAGAGGCCCTAAGATAAGTTTAAGTCTAAGCTAGGACAAGGTGGTCTCAAGTGACACTCATTACACTAAAATGACATTTTAGATGACTACATTTTTCCACTTTATTTTATAAATGTAGAAAATAAAAATGACTAGGATAAAGGAAAAGAAACATACTTGGAATTAACTAAGAGGCAATTCTCATGAATTTGAGTCTGAGTTTATGAGTCATTATCCATTGTGCATCTTATAAATGAAACATAAAAGAATAAATCCCTACTTAAGAAACATCAAAATCAAATACAAATTTGAGTAAAGAGATAATAGAAAGACGAAAGTAATGAATACACATCATTGGGTATGTGAACCAATGTTAAAACCTAGTGACATATTATGTGTACATGTAGATGATGATCAAATAGTGAATAACTTGGAAAGTGTTGATGGCTTGATCAATCCTCATGTGTGAGGGGCTTAAGAACTCAAGTTGTACTTTACCCCATCATTGACCACCCCTACTTGATGGATCATAATATATGAATAACTTGGATTGGACTAATGACTTATTCAACCCTTCTATGCAGGTGTCTCAAAGACTCAATTAGGCTATGACTCCATCATTGCCTACCCATGTGTAGTAGATGCATATAAAAATGAAACTAAACCATGTTACTAAAGTTGTGTTATGTAACTAAAATTATATAGGATGGTTCTTGGGCCACCCAAAAAGTTTTAAATTAAAAATGGCTCAAGGGCCACACAAGCATTTAGGAATGTAGTTCAGGGAACACTTGGTAATGCCAAGCATTATAGATAGAATAAGGCATCAATCTAGTGAAAACCTAGTGCAAATTGTGTCTATAGTAACAATGTGGAGAATGACATTGATTTTCCATTCCATCTAAGATTACTGGTGTCAAACTAAACATATGGGACCAATGTGACATGCACATACCTCGAACTATGATATATGTTCATAGGGGTTCTAGATTGAGTCATAATAATATATGTATGAGTATCTAAAACTAAAATGGGACTGATCATCCCACACATGATGCCCTCAATCTTATCAAAACCTATGTAATATATGTGAAAATTGAGTATCTACTAAGCCTATCTAATAATTTATGACTAAAACTATGCAAATTTGAATTATAATTATTGTAATTTCTTGGTAATTTTAGAATTTTCTATTTTTGGGACTATTGGACAGTAGCAAGGTCCCCTAGTCAATAACACATGACACTAGTGTCTTATGTGTCATGTTATTGGCCAAATGTCTTGTTTCTATGAAAAACTTAGTTTAATCTGATTATGACTATTTTTCACTATGTTTTCCTAAATCTAAGCCCTATATTACGTGTATAGGGGATTAAAACTATGTTTTGAGTGCAATAGGATGGCCTTATCTCTATGCTAAACCCTTGTAAATTCTCCCTCTTTTAAGTTGAGTTGTTGAACTTATATAAGAACTATCCTCAAAATAAATCTATGCATAATGTGTGTTAGACTAAAAAAAATTATATTAGCATGATAAGCCAATATAATGTGTATACATGACATTATAATGTAATATAGTCTGAATATAAGTTGGAAATGTATTATATATGTTAAATCTCTCATTCACAAGGTTTTCAAGATAGATATAATGATGTAAGCATGTATCTTAATATCAAATCTAAGTATAATCTGAGTAACTACCTAGAGGGATGGGGCATGATGTCCATCAAGTCATCCAAGGAGGAAAGATGAGATGCATGAGGTCCCTCATGGAATTTTAAACTAAGTGTGCAAGTAACAAGAAAGATAAAAGTGTCATGTCCATTATGCATACATGAAACCATGCATATAAATATATGAGGCATGAAAATTAGGTCAAGGGGCCATAATATAATGGGCATAGGCACATGACACTAATTTTGAGAAAGATAAAACATGCAAGGACATGTTCAAATGTCCACATATGCATATAATAATCAAGGTTGGCTTAGAGCCACATACAAGGACATGTTCAAATGTTCATATACATAATCAAGAAGGCACACATAATAACATGGTAACATGTCCAAATCATACACATAATAAAAGGAATTGGTGTAGATCCATAGATCAATGTCATATTTAAATACCCTAAAATAGATGTAGAAGTAGAGATACATAGTCAAATTTAAAATAGTAAAGCTAAAAATGAAAGTATGCATAAGCATGTTGTAAAATTTTGTATAAGATCAAATATGTACATAATTTAAGTCTATATTGGTGTAGTAAAAATAAATTTGTAGTATAGGATGATAAGTATCAAGATATAAGCAATGTTAAATCTATGAAATGGAGTATAGAAAGATATAACCTGGAAAACTAGAAGCTATGAAGTATGATGCTCCCATTGGGTGAATGTATCAATGTTGAATCTGTGTATCTGTGTATGTTCTCTAAATGGTTAAATAGTAGTAAATCTTGATCTTTGTAGAGTAATTGAGTCCTATAATGATCTTTAAACACTTAAATAGAAAATTGAATCATGTATGTATGATAAAAACTACTATACTAGCATATATATCATATGTTGTACTTGGAAAATAGGAGGTAAACATGGAAATGCATACAATCTGAAATTTTTATTTTCTAATCAAATATTTGAATTTTTTTGTGTTTTTTACATATTATATTATTTTTTTTTAATTTTCTAAGTATAATCTATGTAAAACTAACATGAAAATGAACTATATACAAGGATCTAGGTAAGAGAAACTATATACAAGTAATGTGTAAGTAAATGAGGTAATATACAAATGAAATGTAATGTATTTATAGACCCAAGAGCATATACATAGGATGTGGATAGTCAAATGGTAGATTTGGTGGGAGTCTATCCAATTGTAGATACTAAATCTACCCAAACTTGAATAAATCATCATTATTGTGATCATCATACTATGTTATTAGTACAAATATAGCCTTATCTTTGGTGTTATGCTAGATTATATGCATCCAAATGGCATGTTGATCTATTGTGTAATAAGTCTCATGTGTGGTCCCAAGGTAGACCACATTTGACCATAGGGTATCTATATGAAATCTATGATTCTCATTTGTGCCATCATGTAGAATACAAAATGTGTGTCCCTCATAACTAAAATTCAATCATCCATCTATCTGATTCACTATGGAATAAATTACCTATAACCATGAAATATCAAGTGTAACTTGTGTATAAGTGCATAGGCTTATGATCAAGAGTAATTTATTGACCACATTTGGGCCACATGTAACTGCTAGTGTGATATGTGTTAAGGAGACTTGAGAATTTATAACATGATGTAGTTTAGTTTCCTAATGTCCTCATATATATAAACATGATATATGTATTAGTATTTAATGAAGTCTTGAATATTAAAGTGATCATTCTTTTAATGTTGATGTCGATGAAGAGTCCATCATGATGCTTATATTGGTGGAGGTAGAAACTATGTAATCTGGATAGTGACTTGATCCTTGAACTTTTTTTTTTTTTTGGTAATGTTGATAATGTATCTATATCATGTCCAATAATCCTATGAAAATGATAAAAGGGTCTATCATCCTATTATGACTATCTAATAACATATCTATGTTGAACTATGGGTAGTGCCATCAATCCTCTATCAAGTAATATATGTAAAATCTAGAGTGTTTTTTCCTGTGTACAGCATACCTAAATATAGATAATTGGATCATTTATATTGAGTGTATATAAGAATATACCTATAAATACAAGTGTGTTTCTAGACCTATACCTATGTATCTATAAATAGGTGGTGATGTCTATGTATGTAAAGGTATGAGTACCTTAGAATCATCTTTGTACTCTTTAGGGAATACTATTATGAATCTCAATCCATATAAATAATCATCAATATTCATGGGTGATATGTTATCCTTTTTGGTGGTATTAGAATTATATCTAAGTTTTTAATGTAGAATTTATTTGAATTAACAAGTAATGGTAATTATGATATGTGAATCTCATCAGCCGTTATGGGTAGGGATAACTATGTTATAGGAGGATCAATCTCCATCATGGGTGATGGTAATGGTGTTTTATGAGGATAATTATCCCTCATGGGTGGAGATAATGATGCTTTAGGAGGATTTAGAATTGGTGAAGGAATATTGGTGCTAGATTCTTAGATCCCATATGTATGCATATGTTCTATAAGAATAATATGAGGTGAGGATTCTATGATAACCTAAGGTTTCCCATATAATTATATAATCAAGGTAGTAAGCTTAGTGACTATATATTATCTCAATGGTTAGTTATTATTTGGACAAGTGTATAAATATCCATCATGTAAAAACATAACACATCTATATAAGATAAAGGGTTTGGCCCCATGACATGTATCAAAATTCTCCTGAGTAATAAATTGTAATTAAAATGATTAGGTATCACATAAATCTATATGGATATATTTTTTATCCCAACCATGATATCTAATGTAATAAAACCCAATACCTATTATGGAATTTCATAAAAACCTCAAATGTTCTTATATGTCTTTTGAGTGAAGGTAGTTAACTAGTCTAGGTGGAGGAGGAAACAAATCAATCCTGTAAACTCATTATCATTGAGTAGTAACCAAAGGAATTTTAAAATTGACCATGAAATAATGCTCTCTATATAAAGGTATCTCAATAAGAGGTGGAATAATGTGTGAAGTAAGATGAATTTTATTGTGATCCATGAGAGGAGTGGCATACATGTGTATCATTATATAAATAAAAGGTAATAAGCATGCAAGATAAAATACAAAACTTTTTACCTAAAAGTAGAAAATTACTTTCATCGTAATAAACATGATGAAAGGCTAAAACCTAAAACTGAGCAAATTTTGGAAGTAATAAGAGAAACCCTAATGGTACACTAGGGTTTTTAGTTAATACGTTTGAAGCAAGTCAGTGTCACCAATTGATTTAAATTTTAAGGGGATTATGGAATGTAAAACCCTAGTTTTCTAGAGTGTTGGAATAATAATCATGAAATAAATATAGAAATATCAATAACTAATTTATACAATAATTATTATTTTTAATTATTCTATAAATATAAAATGAACTATAAGAAATGTACTTAGAAACTGATCGAGATAGATGAGTGATAGGATGGAATTTGGCATTGGAGTTATGTAGAGTGTCCTAAACTAGAAACATGAGTCAAAATCATCTTGGATAGTAGTGTGATCCTCTAAATAGTAATGCATTATGTTGATGTCCTCTTTATCATGGTAGTTTCCTTTTAGAAAAAAGGTAATGAACTTTTAGGTAACCTTTTCTTGGTCCTGAGAGACATGTGCCTATGTGGATGAATGTTGGTTTGTTGTTTGTTCCCTATTTTGGATCATTTTAATTCAAAACCCCATGCTTCTATTATTATTAGGGTATTTAAGGAGCAAAAGTAGAAAGAGAGTGGCAATAACAAGTTAGGTTGTATGTGGCCTCAATATCCATGTACATAGTATCTCCTACATACTAATACCTAAAAATGGGATCAAGCCCAATGTAGTTCTCCCAATCTAAGTGTCAGTGCAAGTGTAAGGGAATACTAGTATGAGTACTATTTTGAGTGTTTTGAGTGTGACTTGAGACTATAAATTTGAGTAATTTGAACTCTTGGCTATTGTAGATGGGTATATGTATAAGTAGGGTAGAATAGGGATCAATGACTTTGATTTGCATAACTACTTTTGAGTTTATTTATGAGTATTTTCATTTGATTTCCATCTAGTGGATAAGTGAATGAAAGTGGTCTATAGATAGCATTTTGGTGCTTGTTAAATAGTTATATGCCAACACTAGGAGTGATTTGGGGAACATAAAGATATTTTTGGGGGGATTTAGGATCTTTGGGACACTAACATGGTCCCTAGGTTAATATTGTTGTGCACTAGTGTCCAAAGGGTTTCACTAATGTCCAAGTGGTAGAATATGGTGAACAAGGGGCTTGAGTACCTAAGGGATCAATTAATGTTTCTTTTGGTATGTCTAAGAATGGGTTAGACCTACACAAAATCTATAAAAGGATCAAAGGAGGCCCTAAAATAGATTTAGGGTTAAGCTAGGATGAGGTGGTCTCAAGTGACACTCATTTCACTAAAATGACATTTTAGATTATTAAACCCACATAGATAATACACCAAAGACTACCTTCAATTTATGTATTTCTCCCCTACATGTTGTCTTGTGTGTTTATCATGCAATGTGTGATAAGAAAGTACATAGAGAGACCTAACTTGTAACTTATAAAATGTGGCTCATAGAATGTGTATATATAATATTTGTAAACTTTATCAATTACTAATGTTATTTCTCTTGTAATAACCTATCAAATATCAATGTCTCTGAGTCCATACCTTAAAGGGTGCACTAATAAATGGGTTGGTATACCTTTGGTGTTTCATAAGATTTTTGTCCCTTATAGCACCACTTAAAACTAAGACAAGCTACTCATATTTATTTCCATAGGTTTTGAAACCCTGTGTATACACTTTCCTAAGAAATTCACTACCCAAAATAGCCCTTGACTAAGAAAAAAACCCTTTTTACCATGTATCATATTATTTTATTGATTCAACCCTATTCTAGGATTTACCACATGTTATAAAACTAGTTCAGCCCAAGCTAACACAATTTGATACCTAAAGACTCTATTTTTTGCCTAATAGGGTCAACCAAGCTAACTCTAATGACTTAATTTTTGGGAGGTGTTAAGGTCAATCCATGGCTATATATACCCACTTTAATTTAATTTTTAGGAGAGGATCAATCAATTTTCCATCATTAGTTCTCTCAAATCTGGTTATACAATCAATAGGAGGTTTCATTGCTTAGGCTTTTGCCCTTGGAGGAGTAACACTTATCTTGTGGAAGTCTTAGATGCATAGGAAATGTATTTTAACCTAGATTTAATTTATCCTTTTGATCCTTAAAATCCCACAACCTCCTCTTATAAATCACCATTAGCTAAGGGAGATATTGAGGCATGATGGGTTCACTTTAACAAAGGTAAGTATATTCTTAAGCCCTTTGTATTTTAGTAAGTAGATATTGTAGAGTTAATATATATGTATTTGTATATCTCCTTTCTTAGACCTTATCTATATTATATATAGATTTGTCTTTTCATTTTTTATTATCTTCCCCATTTGTACCACAAGATTTGGTGAGCACTAGATTAACTTGCATATGCATTTACTACATTATCTAGCATAGTTATTTGGTAGATTAATTTGTTTAACATCATTTACAACCATATATACCTAACTAGGGTTTTCACAAGATGGAATTTACCTAGAGGCCTTGGAAACCTCTCCTTTTCCATAGTGTGGTAATATATCCCTTAGTTTAGTATCCATTATTATTCAATATCCCAATTTAAATATATCCCCAACCATACTTTTTATTTTATTACCTTCTTCGAGCTTGAATATTATTAAGTAGGATAAGTTATAGAATTGTCTAGTTTTGTTTTCATACATTCTAGTGAAATTGGTGTGAATTTAAACCTTATAAAATTTTTATTTTTATTTAGAGACAACTAGATCAGCCTTATCAACCCAATTTAACATTTTGTATACAAGTTTTCATACTCTATCAACCTAGCTTAATACTCTATGTGCAGGTGTTTTTACTCTATCAACCATGTTGACTTTATTTAGATTTGTGTGTGGTTTATACAAATTCATTGACCTAATTGATCAAGTTAGGGAACATTTTCACATGTTTTAAAACTAAGGTGACCTTACAATTTTGCTAGCTCTCTATGAATAAATTTATAGATTCATAATAAATTAGATTGACCTGATCGATATAATTTATTTTCTTATTTTTTATGATCTAACTGAATTGACTAGCTTGATTCCTTTATTTTATACATTGTTATTCAATATACTAGGTTGATATATTCAAAATAGTTTTATTTAGTTCTATCATTTATAATTTTTATCTAAACTTATTCAACCGGCTTCACTCCATTTAAAAATTTTGTATTTCCCTCTGTAGGTTTAGAAATCTATCTAGACAACGTAGTTTAAAATAACATCTCAATAAATGTAGACAAGACACTATATTAATCTCATCAACTTATTTTATAGTGTTAGGTTCATTCTAAAGATATTAGTAATTAATCTTTATCAATTTTAAATTAATTTCATCTCTCAATCTTTTTCAAAATTTAAATTTTAGTATTATTTTTCCCATTTTTTTAGTTATATAAAACTATAGTTTTACACCCAACTAAGTTGACCAAATTGACTTAGTTATTAACCTAATTTTTTTCTAGGAAACTAAGTTGACCACCTCAATTACATTCCTTTTGGACTATCTTTCAACAAACTAAGTTGACTAGCTTGACTATGTTGTTATGCTTATAAAACTAAGTCAACCAACTCAACTTCGTTCTATTTATTTTTATCTTAGTTAAAGCAATGGGAATTAACCTACATGGATAGTAATTAAAATCACTTTATTTTTTAATTGGTTGCTTATTTATTTACATTAAAAAACTATAAAATAACATTTGAAACTTTGATTTTTACCTTTATTTTTCACTTTGTTTGGTTTTCCATAGAAACTATGTACTAGTAATTTTTAAACTACTTAACTACTATCATGAAAGGCTACTCAATACTCTATTTATGGTCATTTTCTATCATTTATATATATCCTATCATTAAGGGCTTGTCCCAATATTCAGTCATATTACAAAAATAAACATGATCTTTAGTTTCCCCTAACTCACAGTATTTTGGAAATGCCTCAAATTTCCCTCTTTATTAAAGCTTAAGAATCTATCCATCCATTTGTTTATGTGGAACATCAGTTAGTGGTTATAACCAATAATTTAATTATAGTTTACCCTTGAAATTAGGTTTAGTGGGCTACGATAATGGTACTTCCTCCATAGTTAGTGCTCTAAAACATTGGGTTGACACTATCCAACAGATAAGCAAGTATCTTTGTGAGCATACACTTTAAATTAAAACCCTTAGTACAACTTCATGATATTATTTTTAAGAAAATAGTTAGTTAGCTTCTTAAAAAAACAATTATTTCTTGTTATTTTTAAATTTTATGTGGTATTTCAAAATTATATTGCCTAGCATTGATATAATATTTGTGTTGTCTGCTAAAAATAGATTGATTAAATCAATCTAGTTACCTATGTGTTTAATTATATTTTATATAATTAAAAACTACATCATCTAGATTCAGACCATTTTTCCTTTTTCTACCTATAGAACTAAGTTGACTAGCTCAACCCAATATTTTACAAGCTATTCTATTTATCTTCCTATATAACTATGTCGACCAACTCGACCGAGTATTTTATAAGATGTTTTTTTATATTCCTATAGAACGAAGTTGACCATCTTTACCTAATCTTTTATATTATTTTTTATGTATCTTATTATAGAAGTAATTCAACCAACTTGACTTATTCTTTCACAAGTTTTTATTTGTATCTTCTTATATAATTAAGTTGACCTGGTCAACCTAGTATAATACAAATTATCTAGTTTATTAGAAATTATTAACTCAATCCTTTCATAATTCAACATATGTTTGATGACACTAGAGAGCAAAATAAAACCAATATGATGATTTTCACTAATCCTAATAAATTTCAAAAAACATATTTTGTGGTAACTAACTCAGATCAAAGCAATATCCATGTTACCACTTGAACTACTAACTATGGGACTCCTCCCTGCTCCATGACATTTAACCCCTTATTCATACAAATGGTATAAGATGAAAGTGATCTTGAATAAATGGTTTAAATTATTCTCTTCATCAATGAAAATCCTCAACATAGAGGCAAGAATCTTATACTCATTTATAAGCTCATTATGGGACCTCATATTAGAGAACCACATTCACCTTTACCTACTTTTTCCATAGGATTTGGGTCAAGTCATTTTATTATTTCTTTGATACCTTTACCTTCTATCATGTCTCTTTCTAAAACTATTATGTCATCCTCCATGTATTCCTTCACCTTCATGCCAAGTATTTTTACAAACATGGCAAGTATGACCTTTAGTGTGTCTCCACAAAATAGCCACACTAATACTCAATTCCATACTAGTTCTTTTAATGCTTCTAGTAATTCTCATGATAATAGTACTTCACATGCTACTAGTACATCTCATTCTCCTAGTACATCTAAAACTCTTAATAATTCACATAATACTAATGCATCTAATATTCCTTCTAATACTCAAAATAGTATTTAAGCTAATTAATTATTATTAAAAAATATTAACCAAATGGCTAATTTTCAAAATAAACATGAAAATCAAATGATATAAATTAAAAACCAATTATGACATATCCAAAACCAACCTCAACCTACTCAATGGGGAATGTAAAATCTTAATGTTGCCAACCTCCTCTTAGAGATGCATATGGTAACCTTATACCAAAACCACCACTTATTAACAAACTATTAAACATTTACAAAATGAAGTTAATTTTATTTAAATTACAAACATTTACATAGGGGGAATAGTTCTTATTATTACTTATAATGAATCTATGGATCTAGATTTGCATTTAAAAACATTTGAAAATCTAAAAAAAGATTGGATTAAACATAATACTATTGTTAACACTATGATCTTAGCTAAAACCTTTTTAGGTGATCCTTTAGATTGGTATAACCAACTTAAAACTCATTTTATCACTAGTTGGGAATAACTAATCAATGTTTTAGTCTAATAATTCCAAACTAGTGACCTTCCATAAAATAACCTTTCCCACTTTATCAATTATAAAAAATTAGAATCTAAAATGACACAAGTATTCATTAAATGATGGAAATACTTTTCTCAAAAATTTGAGCATAATATGTAAAATAAAAACCTCTTCCATTTATTCACTAATTCTCTTCATCCTAAACTACAATACCCTATTAGGAGCCTTTCCCCAAAATCATTGAAAGATGCCCTCAACCAAGATAAATGTCAATATTTCCTTAATTCCAATATGAACCTTCACACCCTTCCTTAAGAACTCAAATTCTTGTTAAATCTATTAATTTAGATGTGACAAATGACGGTTTTATATATACTTATGATTTCATACACACCATCCAATCCATTTCTAAAAAAAACACCATGGAGAATAATCCTCCAATACCAACTAATAATTATGATCCTACTTACACATTTTCTCAAATAAATACTACGGATGTGCACAAACATATTTCCTTAGTATAAATTCAAAAGCATCTTCTTCAACCTTACCCATAAGATATTGATCCTACGCACCCTATTAAACATTGGTATGGTCCTAACAAATTTTATTGGTTTCATGCTAGTTGGGGCCATTCTCATGAAACTTTTTTCCAATTACAAAAATTTGCTATGGATTATCTCCTTGGACCCAAATTTGATCATGAATCACTTATACACAAATAAAAACAAGCCTATGAGATAATATCTAAGGCGTGTGAAACTAAAACCAATAATAAAACCTTAATCAAGCCAATGCTCACTTAATTATTTACAAGGATCCCCTTCCTTACCATCAAGATAACTCTAATCAACCTCTTATTACAAAAAGTGTTGAAACTATCATAGATCCTAACATAAATTATGATAATGTTATCAACATTAATAACATGAGGATATTAGTCTCTTATATTTATCACTATCCATCCTCTAACTATAATAGCTTTCCAAAATTCTACATTGTTCAAGACTCTTACCCATCTCATTTCATAGAATTAGGACTTATTAAACTAATAAATATGAAAGTAACAACACCAAGAACATAAATTTACAATAATTATCACACCATTGATATAATCTCTACTCCATCCATAACTAATTAACCTCAAGTTGATACCTCACAAACATCAATTGATATTTATTCTACTCAACCATAAAAAATTACCAAAGATTAAACCGCATCACCTAAAATGACATAGGGGATTATAAATTATCAACCTATCTTAACCAAGGATACATTTCCAATAAAAATTTAGTCATCAAATTTTAACCCACCTTTAAAATATTTACTACAACATTATGCACCTCTATCTAATAATTCTCTAATGGATTACAATGAATGGGATCTCATAACAAAAATACCACATCTCCCATCTCATATTCCTTTTTAATAACTCACAAGAACTTATCCTCAACATCAAAATAGATTAATGTAATTATTATATGAAATTAGCATCACTCAACCTCCACCCATGGGAAATAAATTGACTTTATTAGGATTTGAAGATATCATCCTCTAGCAGTGTGAAGAAATGCCTACCTATGTTATGAAATAGTGAACACTTCTATTTCACTCAAATTTATTATCTCTTCCATAGTTACCAATGAGATATTATATTGAATATATGATCCACCATTATTTATCAGTGTACAAATAGGATATATCTAATTCAAATGTGCTTTAATTGATGAAGGATTAGGCACTTGTGTTCTTTCACTTGATTTCATTAAAACACTTAGATATTTTGAATGCAATCTTAAATCCATGTAAAGCACATGTCAAGGATAAAATTGAAGATAAATTAATCCATTACGTTGTGTTTAGATTCCTATCATGGTTCCCCCAATCACAATAGATGTGAAAGTCATGATATCTAACTTTCCACTCTTCTAATATCTTTCTTGGTCAACCTTGGACACATCACATGAGAGTAGTTACCTTGTCAACTTAATTATATGTTAAATTTCATTATAATGGTGATATATACAATATTTAAGGAGATACAAATCCTTATAATTTTTAACAATTCCAAGAAATATGTGTTTTTAAAATACCTACCCTTTAACCCATACCTAGTATCCCATTTCACAAATTTTAATGGTGTAATTATGTTGTCAACTCTAATAGAGGTTATAATGGTCATCCTAAATTAATAGAAAACATACCACCTAATATTTTATATTTAGATGATGATGAACCATATGAGATAAGTTTAAAATTTAAAACTCCTAATCTCTATCATAGTATAATCACTCAATTACCTCCTTCTCTATGACCTCAATCTCATCAATAACCATGTGATGACATTCTGGTTACCTTAAAAAACTAAGAATTCCATTAACCATGCTTCCTCAACTAATAAAATCATTAATTCATGTACTATTGACCTTTATAGTACTAATTATGATGATGGTACTTATTTAGATGATCCATTTTTAGCTAGATTTGTTCAACCTAAAGATGCAGAGATATTTAGATATCATTCTTCTTTATAACATTCTCTTGGTTCTAATCTTGTAGTTTCTTCTCTTAATATAGTACCTAAAACTAGTTCTTCATCTAATATTCATAGGTCTGAGATGGATCTCACACACTCTATGCCTCTATTCATTGTTGAGCCTCTTTATAGTATGCTTATGGATTATGCCATGATGGGACCTTACCAATTTTCTAAATTTAATGATTCTTCTAGCTTACTTCCTCTAGAGATGTTAGATACACTACTTTGACCCACTATGATTTCATCCATTCATGTGTTTCAACCTAGTGTTGATACTATTATGAGTTATCTTATTGGTGATGTCATACTACCTTTACCTAAGCGTGACCCTTTACCAACATGATGGGTAAATGAGCTTTATTGTGAGATCTATAAAGTTTTTGGTCATTAGGCCAAGGATTATAGTGCACACTAACAGTAGCAAGCATCTTATTCTACCAACATAGATATCCAACATTCACCATTTTCTACTAGATGTACATTTTTCTATCATGGTACACAACCATTCCTATACTCATTATCACTAGCTCAGGTAATATATTGACACACTTCATCCAATTATATCACAACCCAAATATAAGAGTGTGCCAACTCTTATGGTTCTTATAGAGTATATTCCTTAATATGGGGATGTTTATTGTCTTTATAATCAATGTATTACATATCATACTGATATATGTTGAGTTCTCAATAGAATTTTCAATATTTTCCATGACCTACACCTACATCAAATCAACCTCATGTTATAGGTCACTCATGAAAGAAGGCTCCTCATCTTCCACAACCTACACCTTTACATAGATCTATAGATACCATTTTAATTTTGACACTTATTCCTTGCATTGAGTATCCTACATAGGAGATACCTCAATATCAAATTTATTCTATCATACCTACCTTCTCTATAGAGATGATATGGAAATAAGTCTTCACTAATTTCTATTAAGATTGACAAAACTCTGATTAATGTTCAAATTTAGTTATATAATGATGTGTTAGATTTTATGGATGACATTTTTGGGGAGATTTATTAGTATTTATGAACACATCATGGTGTTCTATCACATTATTATATGACTTGGATCTGATTTATGAGTATATATGGGTATTTCCCTTATTATTATGTCTCTTATATTATTTTCTCTTCTTCACATTTTTTGATTTAAAATAAATATCTCATGGTTTAAATGTCCTTTTGCATATTTCATGGTTTAAGTTTTATTTAAATTATGCTTACTTTTATTTATGCTTGTGTTTTATTTTTATTTTTAAAGAAAGATACTTGTTATTGTGATTTGGTTTTTAAACCCCACATCTTTTAGTTATCATATTTTTACCATATGATCAGTTAACCAACATACTTTTCATTGTATCACTACACACATAGATCTCTTTTTATCTCCATTTATTCCTTATTATTACCTTTTTCATATTAAGCAAACATAAGGTTAAGACTTGAGATCACATACTAGTTTTTAGGTAAACCTAATTTTTTAGCAATACATGTCAATATCTCTAGGTATTTTGTCTCCTATAACCAATGCCTATAGCTCATTTATGTTTGTCACTTTTATCACTCATGATTGGTTACTCCAAATCTATATGGAGGAGGAATTAAAAAATCCATAAAATTTTAAAATCCAAATCATTTAAACAAAAGTAAATGATCAAAAGGAAAAACTAAACATTCAAAAGTCAAAATCACACTAAAATACATGATTTACATCTAAGAACATATATTATTTATAATTGAATATAAAACTCTAAATTTGGAATCAAAATAGAGTCTAGGTATATTGGGGTATAGTAGGCTAGTAGAATGGAATAGCATATTTTAAAATTATATATAGTGCTACCTAATTTCTCATGCAAGTACCCAATCTTTGCAATAGACCGACAACTCTATAATGGGTCCTAAGGAAGGATAAACATGATGTGGGAAAGAAGGTCCATTTTATTTTCTTACATAATTAACCTTCATGATTTTATTATAGTAATACATGTATTTTATCATAAATTTTTTCACTTATTGTGAAAAAATACTTTTTACATTTGACATACACTAGACTCTTAATGTATCCTTATTTCACCTATTATGCCTCATGACTACTAAGGTTTACTATAAACACCTATGTCATGATTTTTACACTCCTTACTTCATTACAAAAATCCCAAAATTCCCCCTTGATGAATATGTCTTGTTGACTGATCATACCCCTAGGTCTTACTTTTGAGAGTTTCAATGTAAGACCTTGGATAGGACCAGACCTTCCTCACAAACATTTTCCAATATTATCAATTACCTCATTATTTCCTTTCTTGAGTTTCAATGTAAGACATTGTATAGGACCAAGCCTTCTTCACAAACATTTCCAACAAATACTTCAATATTATCATTTTCCTCATTGGTGTTCTCTTTGTGATTTATAGTGTAAGACCATGGATAGGACCAGATTTTCCTCACAAAATATCCCTGACAAACCATGATTGGTCACCATAAAAACTATCACTCTTTATATTTATATCTTACTTATCTTAAAATTTTATGTTACAAATTTTAAAATTTTATTTAGTGTGTCTTACATTTTTATTTATTTTCATCTTGCATACTTCCCATCTTGATTTAGTATGTTTTAAGTTTTGTAATGTATTTTCATCTTTCATGATTTATCTAAACATTTGATTGAGTATATTTTGCATTATGACTCATTTTATATAGTTACCATATTTATTTAGTATGTTTGATGATCTTTATTATTTTTAATCATTTAAAAATTGCATATTCCTTGACTTAATGTTTTTTACACCAATTACATTTGTAATACAAATTTTTCAAATACTTTATTTAAGTGTATTTTACAAATTATTTCCTCTATTTGTTTTTACACATTTCCCATCATGATTTAGTGTGTCTTACATTTTCTTACTTTCTTATTTGTATAATATTATTCTTTCTTAACCATGCATTTGTTCACAAATAGCTAAAAAATAATACACTACATATCACATATTTTCTCAAGCATATAGTAGAAACTAAAGTACATGTGATAAAAATAAAATATGCATCCATATACATCCATGATCAGTTAAAAATTCCATATTTAAAAACATATATGTATATGTATATGTGTATATATATATATATATATATATATATATATATATATATATATATATATATATATCTTTATATATATATATATATATATATATATCTTTATATATATATATATATATATATATATATATATATATATATATATATATATATATCCATAGATCAAATGTCTGATATAATACATGATACAAAATTTAATAATGTCCAAAATATCCCTATGGCTATGCTCCATCATGTATATCTGGTGGATGAACCACACTACCCATAGATTCCTATGAGTATTCCATTTTAATAGTCTATTTTAATGACTCTATATGAGATCTAAGACCATAAATCTATCACTTTAATTTGGCCACCTAGGCTTGTACCTATAATAACTACCTCAGTGTAGCCATGTGAGCAACTCACTCCTCATCCATTATCTCCCATGATCATATTTATCTATCTCATACTATTATATTTAGTTGTGTATCATATCCTCATGTTTATAGCTTCCATGTTGCCTCACCAACTAGCCAAAAAAAACTATCATACTCTGGAGACAATGGTACAATAGGATCAGCCATTATGGTTATATCATGTTGTGTTAATTCTCTATCCAAAATATCATGATGGGAAACTTGAAATATATCACCATAATTATAATTCTCCTCATTAGTATCTTCAAAATAAAAAATAGGTGTGCATTAGATCTCACACATAAAAAAATCTAAAAATCTAACTAAACAAATATATATATACAACTATATCTAATCATTTATCCTATAGCTCAAAATAATAAACACTTACCAATAGTAGTATCTTCCAAAATAGGCTCTCCATCTACATGGCCTCCAAGTAATTCCATAAGGTAAAGCCTCTAAGTAGTTGTATAACTAGGAGAAATATCTTGAGCATATCATGGACCAATCTGAATCTAGTTTTCTATCATCTAACTATGTGTCACCTAGGCTATGGGATCTCTATACTTAGTTGCCTCCTACTATGTACCCAACACTACCCATCAACATCTTCATCATCATTGTACCTATAATGGTAATTTTAAAACCTATTTTTGCTCAATAATATCCACATATATATCTTCCATATCAATTATTACCATATCTACATCTATAGTTTCTACCTCTTTAACAATAGCTCTAAATGCTCTCAGTTGTCATCTCTAACTTATCCAAGGTATTGACCACCATGGATGGATCATAGGTATATCCATAAGTAATCTTGTGCATCTATTACCCATTATATCTCTCACATGATGTACCCAATACTCAGGCACTATTATAAGAGTCACAAGATGTGGTGCCCAAAACTATCCAAGTAAATGAACAACAAGTTGTGGATCTACCCACTAAGTAAGATTACCAATAATAAGATCATGTGTCAACCCAAGAGAAACCATAGGCCAAGTCAGATAACTACCCAAAATATCCATATAAGGATACCATATAATTTCACCATGATTAATCATTCATAAGGCTAAAGTATGTCGTACATGTATAACATGCTTCTATCACCATCTAAAAAATTGAAGGAAACTATCATCAATAGCATGGGGAAAGCCACCTAATTGATACATGGGAAATATATCATACATCAAACTACATAATAAATTAATATGGTCCATCATCTTCTATCCATAAGATAGAATACCATACATGTCATGAACCAACTACACCCAAATCACTAACCCTAGGTTATACAGGGTACCATGTTATAGAATATAATAGCATAAAGTAACTACATATAATGATACCTTCCCATTTAACTTTTGAAAAATAACATGTGATGTAATAATGCCTATCACTACCTTCTAGATATCTAAAATGGTATATATACACACATCAAATAGTCACACCCATAAACCCTGCAAATATCTCTTAGATCCAATAGACCATTAGACTAAGGCTCATCTCTCTAAATCTACCTTGAGAGCTTCACTCCCACCAATAGGAATTCAAATAAAATCATGGATATCCTCTATATTTATGCCTACCTCTATGGTATCCCCCACCACCTCCCATCAAAAAGTGTTGGTTAGTCATTCCCATGTTTCTAAAAACATCACAACTAAGTCAACAATGAAGGGAATCTTACGCATTTGCATGATGACACCAAAAGCTAATGATTCCAACTGTGTATGGTCATCTAATATCAATATATCAAACAAATTAGGTAACTAGGTTTCATCTACCAAATTTTAGAGTCTTTATTGTCTTTACAAAATTCCAGATAACAAAATATGTATTAGTCTTCAACTTTAAATAATCAGTAAAATATACACTATAATTCAAATTTACTTCATCAACCTATTTTTAAAAAAATTATACCACTTCATACTATTTCATCCACATAATACACTATGTTGGCTAAAAATTAAAAAATATCCTACTAATTCAACTAATTAACAAACTATGTTATCCATGGTGTCACCATTAAAACTAATCAGCCCTTAATTCACTATGTTGGCTAAAATAGAAACCTAGTGGTGCTCTACTAGGTTGTTCAGAGATGGTAGAATGTGTAAAATTGATATACATGGATTCATGTTGTTGGTCACACTTTGGGCTTGACTTAGGTCTATTTTTGATGTCAAACCATAGCACCTATGCCACCTAAGGTTAAGTAGCCTAAACTATAGGAGGTGGTAGAGTCATCACTAAGACTGGGGGAGGTGAAACCCATATAGGAGATGGACCTAGGACTTCTTAGATTATTTTCCTTAAAATATATGGGTAATCACTCAAACATCTCTTTCGGGTTGAGTTGTTATAGGCAAAGTAGGGAAACTCTAGGTGGATAGCTTAGGTTTGATCTTCTTTCCTTTTCCTTTCTTTGCCTCGAGCTTGGTGAGCACTTCATTTTCATCTTTAGAGTTTAGGTGGATCTCATCATCTAGGTTAGTTACATGGTTGTATTTTATTTTGAGATGAGCTTCATAGATCACCACATGGGATTTGACAACACCATGAAGGTCCCACTCTTTATGCTCCAATTTACCTAGAGAATAAGAACCCCTTCTCACCTCCATCTTTTGTAATAGAGGTGGAATTTTATATTTTTGATGGTTGATGGTGATAGGTAAGTTTGGCAAATCCTTTTATTGGTAACCTAGGTAGTGTTTGAATATGCCTTCTATTAACTAGTAGTCTATCTCTTTTTTGGCCAATTAATTCATAACCTAATAGGGTAAGTAGAGGGGGGCCTTCAGAATACCTACCATATGATGGTGTCATCTATGTAGTAATATTAATCATCAATGGGGCCAAGGGATTACATGATTTCATTAGATATTTGAGGCATGATCACCTCATTGATGGCCATATAGACCACTGGATAGAATGAATAACATATTCCTTAGATGTGATTCTGATAATGGTAGACATATATTTTTTAGAACACCACGTAGACCATTGTGCCCCTATTAGTCCATAGTGAGAAATCAAAAGGCTTAAACATGATATTATCATAAATTCTATCCACTAGGTAATTCATCATGTAGAAGTTACCACTATTCTGGGCATCTATGACATGGTGCACTAGTCATAAGTTAATGACACTCCTAAGATCTAGAATCTCCTCACCCTTGAGGCTGATGAAAATTAGGGGCACCTAAAGGATATCAATGTGTAAAAAGTCACTTACCTTAAATAATATATCAATTAGGATAATCTCGACATGGACCCCAACCTTGAAGGTGTGGACTATGTATAAATTAATTATTTCCTTATTGACCCACTTGGAATTGAGGTTCTCCACCCAATATTTTAAAACCACATAAATTTGATAGCTGTTATCCCATGCATCCATTGTGGCAGAGTCATAGTCAACTATGTAGTCTAGGAGGTTATATTATGATTTAAATACAACTCCCAAGATGTTAGTGATCTTATGCCTAGATCCTGTAGAGTACACCACATCGTGGGCACCATCCTACACTTACTTAGAATTGAGGTGCATAATATTGAAGAGGTCATCATAGGGGAAATCATTTAGTTTGGCCACATATTTATGCAACTTGCATATTTCATATTCCCTAAGGGCATATTAGAATTCAACCTCATCTTCGTCATCATTAGAGGTAAACTTGGGCACCACTTCAATTACTTTGAATATTCCATTATAGTTATTAAAGTGGGTTAAGTTCTCATAGAAGTTGTTGTATCTATATTTAGGCTCAACCTTTAGGTTAGAGGATGAAGTTTCTATGGTAGAAATGGGAAATCCTAGTAGTATCTAACTCTCAATGAGGGCATCATGGGTACAACAATGAGGTAAGCTATGGGCAATTGAAAGTGAATAATAGTAAACCAACTCACCCCTAGACACTTATGGGGATCCAAATATATATCTTGCATTTATGGAATTTGGTGGATAACCTAGTACAAGTTCAAATTTGAGTTGGTAGTAGAATCCATTATACATTTATTGGTCTAGAATTAACTAAAGGATTTTAGATATATGCCACCTATTAGATTTGGTGACTATGATGAGATGTTTTAAATTATCCAATTGAGGCCATTTTCCCATTTAATTTATGTGTGTGGGGTAGGTACATGTATATCTTTCACTTTTAGCATCTTAGGTGGATTTAACTCATGCCAAGTGTCCATCATTAATTGGTCCTATTTGTGACCATTGCCACCTAAGCATGACTAGGTGTCACCTTGTCCCTATTTGAGAGCTAGAATGGGCCACCTAGAGTATTAAGGTGACATGCGGCACCCTTTGATTGGTTTTTGAATCTACATGTACTTTTTCATAACCATCTCATACATCCTCAATATTTTTTGATAATTTATATGAAATTACCACATGGTTTGAATTGATAGGTCAAGCTCTCTCAAGATCTAACATCTCTAATAGGTTTGAGAGATTAACATCTTTGATAGGATCCACATAGATATTCCTCATTTTTTCCATCTCTTCTGAGCTTTATCATCTCTGATATATTTGGGATATTGAAATTTATGACAATATCCATGTTTCATGTCTTCATTTGATCAAGCTCTCCTAGGCTCTATCATCTATGATAGGTTTGGGAGAATGATAGGATCTATGTGGCACATCCTCATTTGGTTGGGCTCTCTTAGTATTTGAAATATCTAATAACTCTAGGATACAAATAGATATGATAGGATCCACATGGCACATCCTCATTTGGTAAGGTTCTTCTAAGATCTGACATCTCTGATAGGTTTGGGATACTACAGTGTTGATAGGATCCACATGGTGCTTCTTCATTGGTCGGGATCTCTTGTGAGATTACACAAAATTGAATAAGTTAAAATAAAGCCACGTAAACAATTAAAAACTTACCTTCCTACCTATTATCACTCTGGAGTACACCCTAATAAAAGATGTGAAAAACACACCCTCACTCTAGCTGATATAATTAGAAATACTCAGAGTGTGGGTGACTCTATACTAAGAATAACCTCTAGAGAGGGATAGTTCCCTTAAGATTTATTTGTTAAATCTAATTACTATGATTTTTGGGATGAAAAAGGGAAGGGAAAATTGAAAAGAAATCCTATATAATTAAGTGATGCACCTAAATTATTTATATTCTCTAAAATATTTCTGAAACTAAGTGATATACACATGTGAATCTAAAATAAAACTATGCATTCAATCTTGAACATCAGTTTTTCAAAAGAAGGCCTGAAAGAATTTTGCAAAACAAATTCTTTTCCTAGCTCTTCAAATGATCTATAGAGGATGAGATTTTCATAGTAGATGAGAAAAGGACTTGAAAAAATTGGATATATATCTCAATTATATGTTGGTACAAAATCAAAAAATACACTCTATTCTGATCCAAAAAAATCATATGCAAAAAATCTTCTTTATTTGATAAATGGTTTCAATTATAATTTCTTCTCTGCTTTAGGAATTTTTAAAAATAGCTTAAAAAATCCAATATATAAGTATAAAACCTTAAATAAATCCAAATTTTCATGTAAAATATAAGTATTAGTCTTCTTTGAGTTAAAATGAGACTAAAATACTTTTACAATATTAAATAAAGGCTATAAAATCTTTCAATTCTTCAAAAATTGCATGTTCTTCATTTTTGGCATAGAATTGAGAAGTGGTGGGCCCATATTGACTTGTCAACC
Organism: Torreya grandis; assembly: GCA_037957365.1. Classification (NCBI taxonomy): domain Eukaryota; kingdom Viridiplantae; phylum Streptophyta; class Pinopsida; order Cupressales; family Taxaceae; genus Torreya; species Torreya grandis. The sequence continues at coordinate 796,406 of JARHVA010006371.1, read as the reverse complement.
TTTCTTGCATGAAAATAACACCAAAAATTAGAATATAAATATATATTTTAAGTTATTTTAAGTTCTTGAAATTAATAATCTTTCATGTAAAGCATGGGAGATGCATGGAACTAGTCAATCGAAGAGATTTGACCCTTAAGGACTAGTTAACTCAACTTGAGCTCAAATTTCATGAATTTAAACTTATGGATTGATTAGTATAATGATATATCAACTTAAAAAACATTTATTCCACTTGTTAACTCCAAAATTAATTCATTTGATAGATTTTCAATGCCATTCTTTACCTGCTTGATTGACCAATTAAGCCTATTAGGCCAATTAAGCCTATTAGGCCAATTAGGCCTATTAGCCTATCTTCTTGCATTTGGACTCCGTTAAACCTAAAAAAATATGTCATAAAACCTAAAAAATGATTAAATATACTTGGAAAAACTTTTCTCATCACAATATATTTGATTTTGATGAGAAAACACTTGCCATTCAGTGAACAGGGTTGAATAGGCCTATTTTACTTTATTTTCTTGCAGACTGGCCATTTTGATTGAGTTTGTTCAGACACTTATAGGATTATTTATGAAAAAATGAAATTTTATGATTAATAAAAATTCTTAGGCTTTTATATCCATTTATTATATTTCATTGAAGTGTCTTGTACTTCATTTTACATGTTTTTTCCACAAAAACATGATTTATGCCCTCATCCATATATCTCCATGCATAAAATTGATATTTATGGAATAATATCTAAAATTAATTTAAATTTGAAAATTTTTCATGTTTATACAATATTATTTAATATCAATAAAATCAGTATTTTTCAAAACTAGTTTTTTTAGGGTTTAGACAGGCTTTGAAGCTAAATTTTCAAAATGATGATTCATAAAGTATAGACCTCTAAATACCAAAAAAAATATATTTATGTGTATAAAAATTACCCCCATAATATATTTTAAAATATTTGTTTCCAAATTAAAATATATAAAAGGTTACCACATGGAGAAATCTGCTTGTGGGGTTTTGACTGCATTCTAAGCTACCTACACTCTTAATTATTGTTCATAAAGTTAAAAAATTAAAATGGTCTCAATTTATCATTAATTATAAATAAATATAATTATTCAAAACATACTAAGATATTTAATTCAAACTCCACACGTGGTGAAAGCTATGAGCATTTGAATAGGAGGCTAGGAAGGGTGTCTAGAACTAAAAAATTGAAAATTTCACCAAAATAAAAATAACTTTTAAAATTATTCAAAATTATTGAAAACATCATCATGGGGTCTATAATATTCTATTAAAACACTCTGAAAGCACATTTTTCTTGAAAAGTCAAAAAAACCCTTTTTGGTATTTATGTCTATTTGCTTGTAAAAGCCTATCTGAGCATGGTTTGCTTAAAATATAGATTTTTAACCATATTTAAAGGTATTAATATGATTTAAAAACATCATATCATTCTTTTCAAACTTTTACCTAGACTTAGAAACCTTTGTGGCACTCCAGAATGATGCCTACTCCAATGGTGATCTCCAACAAACATGCCTAGGAATTTTACAAAAAAAATGTATCTCCACTTATCCAATAGACATGAAAATTTATTATAAGTTTCTCCAAATCATAGTGACCTTTTTTACAAAATTTGAGGTCTTGAAACCACTTATAACTCCCAGAATGTTCAATTTTCTTTCAAAATTGATCCCTATGCATGGATTGTTTGCATATTTGAACTTGACAATGCTCTTTTGAAATGATAATGACCCATTTACAATCCATTTTTGATATTTTTGACCAAAATTAGTGATTTTTAGTCCATAATTCCTTGTTTTGACCAACTTTAAAGGGATATTGGTGAGATTTAGGAAAGTTTCGAATAATAAGGGTAGTAATTTGACCTTAATAGGTCAAATTAATAAAAAATTTGGTGACTTTCATGGGTTGACCAGATTTATGGTCAAATAACTCAAAAAATATAATAAGGATAGACTTGGATATACACTAAATATTGGAAGATCTTTTGTGGGTAAAGACATAAACAAGACAACAAATATGTGCACATGTGCACTTAGAAGAAAGGACAACAACACAAAAAGGAAAAAACAACTGCTAAAATCATGTACATATATGCACTTATAGGAATGAAACATAAGGATTTTATTATGTAAAAACTAACCTTCACCTTGTTGGCCCTCCTGGATCAAATGAAAATATATTTGATGCACTATGGAACTTTGAAACATATTTGTTTCCTTTTGATAGCTCTCTTCTGCAAATGGGATCACTTATATGTTCATATGTTCTAGATGATGTAGCTAGGCCTCCAACTTCCATTCTTAGGTGTATGGATTGAAGATATGGATCTAAGATCCAATCATCCTCCTCTCATATTCTTCCTTATTGCATCAAAAATGATATCTCTACCTTAATCATAGGTTGATCATGATTTGATACATTCTCATTCAATGATTGTATTGACAATTCAGCTAGTATACCTAGATTGATGTCTTCATTTGACTCCATTTGAAGTGGTACTTTCTCAAATTCTTTAGATCCTTGATAAGCATCCAAACATGGCTGTAATATGACTTTAATTTCTTCTTGATGAACCGCTGCAATAGTACTCTTTACAAGACATTCCTCAATATCCACTAGGGGTGGGGATGGACCATCAAATTTAGCACAAAAACTCTCCAATTCATCCCAAAAGGATCCTTCATCATGATCAATGGAAAATACATGAAATTCACCATTAATCTTACCATTTGAAATATGTTGATCATATATTTCTACCTTTTGGATGAAGTCAAATGAAATTTCTTGATCTATTGCACTTGTCTCATCTTTATCAAGAATATCCTCCATCTCAGCAATGTCTCTATGTGAGTTGTCTTCATGGCTTCCTTTTGAATAAAAAATTGTTTTCACTTCATTTATCTCAGATACAAACTCTTGATAATCCTTTTGCAAGTCATCTTCTTGTTCATCATGGAAAACTGAAGCATTTTCATCCTTGCCAAGTAGTGTCCCAACTATGATTTCTTCCTCTTGATCACTAGAATTATCATCATTCTCTAACTCTTTAGCTACATCTTCTTCACTTGCCTCACAAATAAGAGGTTTTTTCTCCAAGAGTGGCATGGTAGACCCCTAAAAGTATTCAATAAGATGTGAAATATCTATAGAATTAACCATAGATACCTAATTTTGCTCATGAGGTTACTCTTCTTGAATCACCTTCACCTCATCTCTCTGCACTTTTTCTTGAATGGATTTTCATGAAGGAAAGGATTTAGGCTTCTGAGGAGGAAGGGATGAAGGTTGAATGATCTCTTGCATGAATTTAGCATCATGAGTGATGTTTTATTGTTCCTCTTTCTTTCTTAACTCCATGATTTGGTTCCAAGATGGGAAAGATAAAGGCTCTTTTTTAACTTTTGCTTCTGGTTCTCTTCCTCTTTCCTTGTCTTCAACTCAAACTCTCTAATCAACTTACCAATATTCTCATAGAATATTTTCTCTTTAAAGTGGTTAGTGATCTCAATAGTAGGTTATGCCATAATAATCTCTTTCTTTCTTTGACAGTTTTCTTAGATAGAACTCCAAGAAGGGAAGGTCTGAGAAACATATGAAAATTTTGAAAAACTCAAAGGGGCTCTTGGAATAGTCTCTTGAAAATGAATGTATGGCATATAAGAAGAGTGAGGTTGAACCTATCATTCCTTAAGGCCTTTTAGTTTCTCTTCAATACTTTGATTGTAACCACCTACATTCATCATCAAACCAGTGAGATTACCCTAATTTTCCCTCTCAACAAGTGTCTATTTCTCTTTTATTTACTATAATGGCTCTCTATAATGATGAATTTAGTATGGGTATCTTAGCCATAATAGATCTATGAATACAACTCAGATGCATGTTTTTCAAGGCTCAATAAAGTTTGTTTAATTTTTGGTATAGATTGGGTAGCTAAAAAATGGCCATGATTAGGTTGGCTAGATGGGTAGGATGGCTCATGATAAGACTATAAGGGTCAGTATTATGATAGAATGGTTGTTCATAGGGAGGATTAGGGTAGTAATCTTACATATATGATTGATATAGATCCTCATACTCCTAATGAGGATCATAGTGTCATTGGTCATAATGATCATAGTGAGTATAATATGGATCCGTACTAAAACAAGACATTTGAGACCATTAGTAAGACAAATATTAAAACTAATCAATAATTAAATGATGCATGATGTTCCTTTGAGTTCCTGAAAGTTGCACTGATCTTTTGAATGATTCCAAAGGCTAGTGTGTAGAATGATGTCCCACCAAGCATGCCAAAAACTATTATCACTCTAGAGTGCACCCTGCTCAAAGATATGCAAAACACACCCTCACTCTAGCTAATACAATAGGAACTTATTAGAGTGTGGGTGACTCTATAATAAGAACCTCCAGAGAGGGTTGGTTAGATTAAGATTTATCTATTAAATCTAATTATTGTGATTTTTGCGATGAAAAGGGAGAAATAATTTGAAATGGGAAATCCTATCTAATTGGGTGATGCACTTGAATTGATTATATTCTTTGAAATCTTTCTGAAACTGAGTAAGACACATATGAATTAAAAAAAAACTCTACATTCAATCTTGAACATTAGTGTTTCAAAAGAAGGCCTGAAAGAAGTTTGCAAAGCAAATTCTATTCCTAGATCTTCTAATGACCTGTAGCGGATGACATTTCAATAGTAAGTGATTAAAAGACATAAAAAATGGGATATATATCTCACTTATAATCTGGTACATAATCAAAAAATACTCTATTTTGATCCCAAAAAAAACATATGCAAAAAATCTTCTTTATTTGATAAATGGTTTCAATTACAATTTCTTCTCTGCTTCAAGAATTTTTATAAATGGCTTCAAAAATCCAATACATAAGTCTAAAAACTTAAATAAATCCAAAGTGGAATGGAAAATATAATTATTAGTCTTCTTTGAGTTAAAATAAGACTAAAATCCTTTCACAATATTAAATAAACACTTTAAAATCTTCCAATTCTTCAAAAAATGCATGTTCTTCATTTTTGGCATAGAATTGAGAAGTGGTGGGCCCATGTTGACATGTTAAACTTACTTGCATGAAAATAATTACATAAATTATAATATATCTCCATATTTAAATTGAGTTTAAGTTCTTTAAATTCTTTATCTTACATGAAAAGATTGGGAGATGCATGAAACTAGTTAAACTAGTCAACCAAAGAGATTTGACCCTTAAGGATTAGTTAACTCAACTTGAGCTCAAATTGCATGAATTAAAAATTATTTATTGACTTGAGAATGATATATCCACTTTAAAAAATATATATTCCATGTTGTAAGTCCAAATTTAATTCATTTGATAGATTTTCAATGCCATTCTTTACCTGTTTGATTGACCAATTAAGCCTATTAGGCCAATTAGGCCTAATAGCCTATATTATTACATTTGAACTCCATTAAACCTAAAAAAATATGTCATGAAAGCTTAAAAAATAATTTAATATACCTAAAAAAACTTTTCTCATCACAATTTATTTGATTTTGAGGATAAAACACTCGCCATTCAGTCAACAGGGTTGACTAGGCCTATTTTGCTCCATTTTCCTACATATTGGCCATTTTGATTGAGTTGGTTGGGATACTTATTGGATTATTTATAACCAAAATAAAATTTTATGATTAATAAAAAGTCTTAGGATTTCATCTCCATTGATTATATTTTATTGAAGTGTCTTGTACTTTATTTTACATGATTTTTTCCATAAAAAATATGATTTTTACCCTCATCCGTACATCTCCATGCATAAAATTTACATTTATGGAATCCTATATAATTTCACTTGAAATTTTAAATTTTTTTTACATTTATCTATGATGATTGGGTATCAATAAAATCAACATTTTTCAAAACTAGTTTTTTGAGGGTTTAGGCAGGCTTTGAAGCTAAATTTTCAAAATGATGATTCATGAAGTACAGACCTCTAAATCTAAATTTTTTTATATTTATGTGTATTAAACTTACCCCCATAATATACTTGAAAATATTTGTTTTCCATTCAAAATATATATAAAAATTACCACGTGGAGAAATCTGCCTATGGGGTTTTATTTGTATTTTAAGCTACCTACACTCTTAATTATTGTTAATAAATAAAAACCACTAAAATAGTCTCAATTTATCATGATTTATAATTTCATAGGATTATTCAAAACATACTAATATATTTCATCCAAAATCCACACGTGGTGAAAGATATGAGCATCTAAACAGGGGGCTAGGAAGGGTGTCTAGAACTGAAAAAATGAAAATTTCACCAAAATAAAAATAAACATTAAAATTATTCCCAATGCCTGAAAATATCATCATGGATATTTAATATGATATCAAAACACTCTGAAAGCACATTTTGCTTGAAAAGTCAAAAAACCCCTTTTTGGCCTTTATGCCTATTTGCTTGCAAAAGCCTGTATGAGCATGGTTTGCTTAAAATATATAGCTTTAACACTATTTAAAGGTATTATTATGATTTAAAAACATCATCCCATGATTTTCAAACTTTTATCTGGACATAGAAACCTTTGTGGCACTTCAGAATGATGCCTACTCCAATGATGATCTCCAACAGACATGCTAAGGAATTTTACAAAATAGCAATTATCTCCACTTGCCCAATAGCCACAAAAATGTTTCAAAATGTTCTCCAACTCATAATTAACTTATGTACAAAATTTGAGGTCCTAAAACACATGTAGCTCCCAGAATGTTCAATTTTCTCTCAAAATTGATCCCTGTGCATGGATTGTCTGCATATTTGAACTTGAAAATGCTATTTTGAAATTATAATGACCCATTTACAATCCATTTTCTATATTTTTGACCAAAATTAGTGATTTTTAGGCCACAATTCCTTATTTGGACCAACTTTAAAGGGATATTGGTGAGATTTAGGAAAGTTTCGAATGATAGGGGTAGTAATTTGACCTTGATAGGTCAAATTAATAACACTACCAAAAAATCATCAAAACATGCTGACTAAGACTCCAAGATATTGACACCCTAGTAAACTCAACATGAGTCCAATAACACAGTTAGTGTAATAAAATATTCTAAGTATGAGAACTATTTGTTCTTATAGAATACCACAAGGAAAATTATGTTTTAACATCAAAAGACACTATGGATATTTAACATAGACCAACTCTTCAATAAAATATTGTTAAATGCCTAAAAAATCAAGGCAAAACAAGAGTTCAAGTATTCTAAAGCTCTAAGGGTGATGCAAAAGGCATTGAAACTCTAAGAAGCTATTTATTACGAATATTCAAAGGGATCCCCCACTTTTTGAATATGCGGGGTTGTGTTGGCCACAATGATAATGTTATTAAAATTAGTTAGTTGTACATTTTAAAGTTGTGTATGACAAGTCAATATGTTCATTTATGACTTAATTACTCAGTGATTATTTAGAAAATTGTCATCAATGTTCAAATGTAAATTATTTGACTTTTTTTCATTAACAATATGTAAATATTGACGAGTTTAATATTTATTATCATCATTCAATAAGTTGAAATATTAATTATTAAATTAGCATGGATGTTAGCATGGTTGTACTTGATCATTGTTTCAAGGGCATTTATAGAAAGGTTTATGAGTGTATAATTTTAAGATGTGAATGTAAGATGTATTATAGTTGAAGTATGTTATAGTTATTACTTACAAGCTATCTTTTTAAATGTAAATGCGTATGGATGAAGTGCTTACACTTAATGCCATTAGTTATTTATATACATTTTTTTATTTGATTTACATGTTTGAAATTTTGAATTATGACATATCATTATTGGTTTCATAAAACGTTTATGTAAGTAATTTTTCAAGAACTTAATTGGTGATAAGATCCTGACATTATCATTTCATATTGGTTTAGCAATATATGAGATAAAAGGGGAATCACTAATTCAATTAACAATAATGAGAAATGGTAATGACTTGGGTTCCCTTAGATTATTATTTGAATGTAAATTCTATGTCATTGAGATAATATTTGTGTTTAACTATAGTTTGGTATGGTAAGGAACATTTTTTCCTTCCTCAAAGCATTGATTCGAATATTATTAGTTCTCATGCATTGATTGATTCTTAAGAGTTAATTGATAAGCTTGGTTCAGTTACATTATAAAGGAAATTTACTTGATAAATATTGAGATGATGTAGTCTTTATGATTAACTCATAGTTTAACTTTCTCTCATAGCTCTTTTGAAACATAAATAAGGAAGTTAAGAATAGATGATTAAATGTTTGAATTTGTATTTTAGTCAAGTGAACAATTATGTTAAGTTTGGAAAGTACAGTTAAGAGCATCACTGAAAGACCTTGGTTAATTTTTGGATCATTAATGGTTTTGTATAGGTTATATTATATCAGGACGTGATCCCTTGTGATATTTAATCTCATGACTAGATATATGTTGATGTAATAAACATATAAATTATAAATCATGGTTGTTATTAATATTGTTAAAAGGGCATGCTTGATTATTGGTAAAGAATATCATATTTAAGTTATTTCTATTATGTTATAATAAATAAGAGCTGGTGTATGGTTTTATAAACTCATCAAAATCATTGTTAACTATACCAGAGGTTTATAGCAAATTAAATGGGATTATCATATCTTAACAAATGGTTTTTTGGGTTCCATTCAAATTTATTAGGTATTTGGTTGATGTCATTAATTCTACAGGTTGTTGTACCTTTTTTAATGTATGTTTAAGTGTCAAGGATCCATAAGTGGTTTGATGACTCAATAAGATCTCATGGATGGCATTTGAGATGTTTAAGTGTTTATACATATGGAAAATGATCACACTGAGTATTGGGCTTACATATGTTTAGAGTGTGCTTTTGTAAATAAATTGATTTAGTCTATAATGTTATTTGATGTCATGTTTTAAAAGGAAAAAAACTATTTTTTGATCTATGGCTTTATGATGTAATGATTGCTTATCATTTTTATTGAGTAACTAGTTGTTTTAAAACCAGTGAGTAAGGTCGTTCAATTATGTTTATAGCCATGGATAAAACTAATGACCACATGTAAGTTTAACAAGTGTTTGAACTTAAAAGACACTAACATGGAGTTTCAAATTGGTGAATTATAATTTTCTTGTGCTTTAAGGTTAAGTGAACGTTTTTGTGTTTCAAATTTATGTAAAATTATCATACTTTGTGTTATAGTGTCCCTAGATGATTCCATTTATAATGTGTCTTATGTTAAACTCTAATTTATTATTCATTGTGAAATATAATTATGTAAATTCTTTAGTCACTAGTCTGACTTGTATGCGGGCATAACTTCTTTAAAAGTAGTGTTTTTTAAAACTCAAAATTTTGGGGTTATGAGATAAACTAGAAGTACATAATCTATTTTATATTTGTTGTAAAAGATATTTGAACCAACCAACTTATATTCTCTAAATTCTCAGTGTTGAACCTAGGCTCTAATACCAAAATGTCATGCCTAAAATTTGTGTCCCAAATCCAATGTATTTTTGTAAATCTTATTTTAGTGATGTTTATTGATTCACTATGGTCTCTTAATGTTTAACTAATGTGACTCGATCAATGCATAATTTAAGTGTGACACACACCGTTATTATGTGATTTATTTAATATATTTTATTTCCACCATGAGACCTCTCTAAGATTAGAATACAAGCATATGAGGTTATGATCAATGTTATACTATAATCAATTAGTGATATTATTATTAATTAAGAGGGATGAGTCTATTTAATTAGAACGTACTTAATTATAATTTCTTAATTTAAATGATCATATTATTATTTACACATAACCCTATCAACACACTAAAAGAATCAAAGTGAACCAAAATAATAATCACTTAACATAAGGTTACCACTCTAAAGCACCAAGGGTGAGTTGCATAACGCTATACAACTCTACTCTCAAGGCATGAAATAAAAGGACAAATAACCAAATTTAAGTTTAAGAGGTTTGACAACAACTGCATGATGATAACACTCAAATTTAATTAATATTATATATAGATAGTCTAATGACCAACATACAAGCCCAAAACAAAGGAAGACAACAAAAACCCCTAACCTAGCCTAATAACCTAAACTCAATGTTGCTACCACAAATTTGGTATCCTACATATCCACTCCGTGGAATTAGGGTCTGAAGTAGTTTTCCTTACACTTGTGATGGCCTCCTCTATGAGACATCATCACTGAATAAGGGTTGTCAATATAATCTGACAAGGGAACTAATGCATCACTCAAGAAAGCTACTAAGCTCTCATTGTCTACTAAAAAATGACACATCCAAATATCATCATACACAACTTGCAACATCACCAGGTTGTGCGTGTTTACCATGCACTCCCACATAACATCATAATGATATTAAAGCATGATAAGAATATATATTCTTTTGTTCCAATGAAGTCAGTGTCTCAATAATCTCTAAGTTACACTACTCATAGAACTCCATCTCCCAAGTCAGTCTCTAATGGTGTCCTAGGTTATTATAGGAGAGAACAAGATCAAATGCCAACAATCAATGAGGGTCACTATCATGCAATATTTGATCAACTGATAAAACCATGCAACTAGAACTAAAAATATACACATATGTGAAGAATAATATCATACCATTTCTTATTAAGCAAGCATAGTAAGGATTATATGTTTAATCATGTGTTCAAAAAACATGCTAAAGTTAGTTTTCATATTCCCACACTAGGAGGACATTTTAAGGGTTAATTATTTATACATGTTCTCTAAGAATATCCGCAAGTTATTTGATAACACCCACATAGAGGGGCATCCTACGGGTTAGCTCATTAAGCCCATGCCCACTCCCTAAGTTACCTTCATATAAGCAATGATCCCATCACATGTAGAATTAGGTTTGGTTTGAGTTCACTCATCCCTAAATAAGTTTTATATTATATATTAATGTATTCAATCTTCACCAAATAGACTAATAAAAATAAGTTACCTTTTTGCATAACCCCCTTACCATAAACTGGTCTAAATGCAATTAACCTACACAAAAAAATATAACAAAGAGAATTGTGGGCATGATAAAACTAAGGTTGAGTGCTAAAAATAGTCCCATTCTAGGAGCATAATCAAAAACAACTTCTATAATGCTCAATCTTAGGTTTACTCATTGGCAATTTAATCTAGATAATGTAGACACTTAAAACTACCCATAACTAGGTTCCACTTGGACTTTAGATTGATTCCTACCAACCATTGTAAATAAAGCTTAAGAATCACTAAACATCCCATATTTGCTTGTGCATCATTCATCAAATCTCATAATCATGTTGAGACATCACTAATTGCGGTATCCTATAGTATGCAAACATAACCTCTTACAGATTCATCCCTAATCACCTTGTGGCATCACAATAGTAAATTTCACCTATGAACCTATTAAGTGAGGTACTTGCACAGTTAAATCAAATCTTGGAAATGCTAAAAGGCTAATCAAAGTTAATTAATAAGCTAAACCAAATTAAATACTTAGTTGAATTATCTATTTGAAATTAATGAATAAATAAAAAAGGAAATTAAAAAATTTAAAACATCCTAACCTTTTATCATTGCCTTTATGATTTGTCAAGCTCTTTGAAAATATCCTAGAATATCTATTTTAGAGAGCCATGCCTAGTAATTACAAATCATGATTACTTGACAACTTTTAACTCTACTAGAGTTAGATTTGACTCACCCAAGTTTAGTTTGAACCCATTCTAAACCTTAACTCCACCCTCACTCACCGTAGGTGAGATTTAAATCCTTAGGCTATAAATGCAATGCTATGCCTCTTCATTTTTAATATCTCATAAGCCAAATTTATAGTGTTAATTTAGAGAGAGACAAATCTTTGTAAATAGTTTTATAATGCCAAAATCATAAGCCAAGATACATCAAGACATATCAAAGACACATGGTGCCAAGGAGAGAAGAATCCAATAAGCCTCATTTTCCAAAGACTTCTTGATGCATAAGTTAAGCAAGCCACTCAACAAAGAATTTATATCTCCTAATGAAGGTAAAGGATTTATTTTATTTTATATATTAGTTGTGATTTCATTTTATTTTTGTTATTAATCTCTCTCCAAGTTCTAGGCTAGGAGTGTAAGTGTTAGTGTGTTTTTATTTGAGTTTTTATTGCTTGAACTAACACTATACTAACTTCCCTTATTAGATTCTTATGATCATAAATGGCACACCCAGTGGGACATCAATAATACCAAAAACAACAACCAATCCCAAAACAATAGTAGCAATATTATCAATAGCTAAGACAATAAAAATAATACCAGTAGCAACAATGTCAACCAAATAGATGGAACTAAGGCCAGAGTGATACTAATAGCTAATAGAATTACTACATAATTACACATGACTAAAACAAAGTTATAGGCCATATTTTGGGATGTCATGTTTCCACCATCTCCATCAATCCAAGACCAAGTATTAACCAAACAAGACTATTACTAATTATTCTTAACCAACCAACCTATGCCAATGATCCTTCCCTAACCTAGGATAACATACAAGTATACCAACAAAAAAGGATTACTACTTTTAGACATCATATTTATAACTCATCATTATCTTATGACCATATATAAATGCACCAGTAATCGAGATTTATCCTATATGGTCCCCCTCTACCATAATTATTTATCAACAATGGTCTTGTATCAAATATTTATTGTGTAATCATAACCCAACAGTCAAATATTACCATCCCAAGCTCATATCCATTTACCACTCCACCCATCTAACCCACCATTCTAGTTAGGAAAAATCCATATACCATTATGTAGGATAAGATATTTGATATCATGCAACAACTTTAGAAGATATTTACACAAATTTCCATTTTAGATTTGTTGCATATGTCTATCATCTATAAAAACATCTTGATAGAGTTCCTTAGCTAATAATAAGTTCTAAATGACCATCCCTATATAAATTCCAATCTTTGGTTGGACATTTATCCCTAAGCCATCAGTTATCCTTCAACCAAAGTGATATGTCATCCCTTATCCCTCTTCATAATAATCCATTATACATCAAAGTTGTCATCATATAGCACAAAGTGAAGTATGTCCTTATAGATAATGGATAATTCCTAAATATTATATCTCTAAAGTTAATTAATCATATCAAATATATAATAGTTGATCTCCATCTAGAAAAGATCACAATCAAAGCCTATGACAATGAAGAGTGAGAAGCATAAGGTACTATTAACCTGCCAATTATCATTGGGCTTTTAACCCATGATACACTATGCCATGTATTTTACCTTGAATTGTCATATAACTTGCTTTTGGGTAGGCCTTAGATACATAATATTCATGAAATACCTTAAACATTACATCAGTGTCTCTATTTATCTCATTGTGGCATGGAGGTCATTATTCATGGATATTTGTAGACTTACAAACATTGCAAGCATTTAAAGGTTGAGTACAAAAGCTATAACTACTATTTTGGCTTTAATCTAGTTCCCAAAAAGGATAAAGGGAAATAAATTCTTTTTGATTTTCTAGAGGCCAATTGTATAGGCCCTAATACCCTTGATTCATCTTCACACATGCTACCTCTTAAAATGTCCAATCATTTTACCATCATGGCTAATGGCCTAGGAAAATATTTGACCCTTGATACATTCCATATTGCCAAACTTACACATAATCCGAAGTCCTATGGAAGACATAAACCCAAGTCACCTTGCATGGAATGGTAACAAAAAGGCAAAGGTAAGCTACATAGTCTAGCACATATCATTTTCACACCAACCACTAGCCAAGAACAAGACCCATTTTCAGATGATGAATCTTGGTTGTACAATGACAAACTAGTTGACTATTATAAAAATTCCAAGCACCCTATTCCTAATAAATTTATGAATAATAATGCCTATGAAATAAGAAGCCTCAATCTAAATCAACAAGGCACACTTGAGCCAATTTATAACACTTTATATAAAGAAACCTATGGTCTTAGATTTAAACTGCCTGGGGGTGACCCCATGTATCTTAATCCTATTCCAATGCATATGACTAGTGATGATAATGCTAACATCAAATTAGAGTCTCATCATAGCCCTTATGAATACCTAGCCAATACCAATATTTTTGAAACTCATGCCATTTGTACCCTTACACTAGTTATTTTCCACAATTTGTTTCCTTTATATCACCCTTAACCTATAGCCTGAGACTAATAAAAATACATAGTGCCTGTAGATGATTTTTATAATGATGAGGACTTTTGTTATTTTTTGGGCTTAAGAAACAATGTTCTATTGGGAAACCACAAATAATGGTTATAAATTAACCTCGATCTTGTAACCTATTTTAGAGAATAGGTGAACACCCTTAACCACAAATAATTAAATAAAACATTGAGGTCCCAAAGTGATAACCTCCTTGAGGTGATTTGGTACTAGGGTAAAAGTAAAGAGAAAGGTCAGTCTTCTAGTGAGAACCTATTTTTAGTTCTATTAGATGAAGGTGCTCAACCTTCCTCAAACATAGCTAAGGAAACCACCAATGATGAACTTGTCTATGGGTTTAAGTTTAGTTCATAAGAATTGCATGCCTTTAACTGAATCATTCAAGATTTTATAATGGTGTTTGTCAAATGGCCATACTTACCATTGGGAGATTATGATTCATCTTACCTAGGGGAACTTGAAGAGCCAGTCCAAATAGAGGACTCTATTGTTGTAGGCAAATTTAAATCTTTTCCAACCATTATAGAAGATGTTTCAACTCTACTAGTAGAAGACACTACAAAAATCAACATCAAGATTCTAAATGACCCAAAATTGATTAGATTGGGTGTATCCCTAGATTAATAGGAATGTGACATCTTTACATACATTCTGATGGAATTTGTTGATATATTTTCTTGGGCCTATTCTGACATTCTAGGTTTAGACACTACTTTGGTTGTACACCACCTTGTTATACATCTTGATGCCAAACTAGTGAAACAAAATTTATACAAGATACTTTCTTGAATTTTTATATTATTTAAAAAAGAGTTGTAAAAGATCATAAAAATAGGATGTATTTGACTGATTGACTATTCAGAGTAGATATCGAATGTTGTGCCATTTAGTAATAAGCTAAAAGGAATCAAAATATGCACTAATTTTAGTGATATAAACAAGGCCTACCCTAAGGATGACTTTCCTCTATTAAAAATTAACATGATATTTGACTCCATGGCTAGGTATGAAATGCTTTCACTAATGGATGGATTCTCAGGATATAACCAAATATGAATTGCACCAAAGGACAAACATAAAATGGCATTCACTACTCCATGGGGAATGTTTTTTATTAGGTTATGCCATCTAGTCTCAAAGCTGTTAGGGCCACATACCAAAGATCCATGACCATCATATTTCATGATAAGATGCATGACATTGTTGAAGATTACTTTGATCACATATTGGGAAAATCAAAGACTAGGGTCAATCATCTAGCAAGACTATAGAGAATATTTGAGAGACTGTGTGCATACAAGGTTAGAATTAGTTTGTTTTTAGAGTTAATTCAAGAAAATCTTTAGTATTCATTATGTATATCCCAATCATTAAAGTTGATCTAGCCAAAGTACAAACCATTATAGAGATGCCACCACCTACCAATTTGAAGTAACTTCATAGTTTACAAGGCAAGATCTAGTCTATCAGATAATTCATTTCTTAGTTGTCCAACAAATTCCATCCATTTACACACCTACTGAAGAAGGGTGTCACATTTCATTAAGATGATGATTACCAAAAATATTTCCAAAATCTAAAGAACTATCTTGCCAATCTATCTATTTTATTTCCACCAATGCCTAGAAAGTCATTCTTATTATATCTATCTACCATGAATAAATCCTTGGGGGCACTTCTAGCTTAGTATGATGATAATGGAAAATAATATGTCATGTACTATTTAAGCCATACACTTTTCATGTATGAAGATAATTATACACCCATTGAAAAAACCTATTTAACTATGGTCTTTGTAACTTAGAAACTATGGCATTACATGTTAAAAAATAAGACCATGGTCATATAAAAACTAGATCCACTCAAGTATATACTATCCAAAATAGCTTTACAAGTCCACATGGCCAAATAGATCATGATTCTGAATCAGTTTAAGATCAAATATGTCAACCAGAAGGTCATTAAGGGATAAGTACTTACAAATAACCTTGTTAAATCTCCCCTTAAAAATACCAAACCTCTAACATTCTAATTCCTAGATGAATCTATTTTGACCATCATTGAAACACTTCTCGAGGAGCAACATTGGAAGCTATATTTTGATGGATCATTTACAATATATGGATTGGGGGTAGGCTTTTTATTTATTACACCATCAATATATCTTATCCCTCAATCATTTTATATTTGCTTTCCTTGTACCAATAACATGTATGAATATGAATCACTTATTATGAGACTTTGTCATGTATTATAATAGAATATTAAACATCTAAAGTTTCATGGTGATTCTTAGTTAATCATCAATCAAGTTACAGACCACTTTCAAACCAAGGATGACAATTTGGTTCCATATAAGGCCATATTCAATAGTCTTAAAAAACATATTGGTGATATACAATTTAAACACATACTAAGGGCTAATAACAGAACAACAGATGCCATGGCCACCATTTTATCTTTGATCCGTCATCTAGATAAGGCAAAATAATATTGATTCCTCATTGAAAATATTATAGTGTCAGCTCATGAACCTTCAATCATCATAATGATTTATGATATTATTATACCTAACTCTATATGGTATTTAGACATTTATGCCTACCTTCATGACCAAATTATACAATTAGACCTATCCCATAAATAAATCAAGGCCTTTACCCACCATACCACATGATAAACCTTACTTGGACTAACCCTTTACCACCACAACTTTGATAGAACTCTGATTTGTTATTTAACTTAGGTATAATCAACATTAGCATTATGGTAAGTTCATAGAGTATGTGGATCTCACACCAATGAGGCCATATTATCTAAAAAGCTCTTACATATCAAGTATTATTGGACAACTATGGATGCAAATGTTGTTATGTATGTTAAAAAATGTGACAAATGTCAATGGCATGCCAATTTGATTCATGCCCTAGCCAAAAATTTAAAACCAATTCTTACACTATGGTCATTTTCCACCTGGGTCCTCGATCTCATTGGAAAGATGAACTCCACCTCATTTGATGGCTATAAACAAATCCTTACCACTACTAAATATTTCACTAAGTGGGTTGAAGTTATACCCCTCACTTACATGATTGGAAAACAAATTTCCAAATTCATCTTCAACCATCTCATTTTCCACTATGGTATCCCATCTAAAATTATATCTAATAATGGTATATCATTAAAAAATAAGGATGTCAAATCACTATGTGCCAAGTATAAAACTACTCAACATTTGTCTACTACCTATTACCCACTAGGTAAAGTCCAATTAGAATCATCTAAAAAATCCATTATCAACATCCTTAAAAATATTTTCAATGATACTGATGGTGATTAACACCTCTAAATATTTTATGCCCTCTAGGAATACCATACCAATTACTGCACTCTAACAGGAGCCACTCCATATTCCCTTGTTTATGGAACTGAGGCCATTATTCCCATTGAGGTCAAGTTACCTTATTTATGCATCTATTTGAATCATGTCCTAGATTATGAATATTATAAAGTAACATGCCTTCAAGAGATAGAGTTACTTTATGATAAATTCATGGCCATAGTCAATAGCATTTAAGCATACTATAACAGACTTTGTGGCCACTATAATACATGCATCATAAAAAGAGAATTTGAGCTTGGTGATCTTTTTCTTAAATAAAACAAACAAAATACCATGGTTGATAATAAGCACAAGGTAAAATTCAAACCCAATTAGATAGACCCATTTATTATTGTTTCAAACTATGGATTTGAAGCATACAAACTCGTTACACCAGATGGGGATGAACTTCATGAGCTGATGAACATTTTACACCTCAAGCATTACTTCACTTGAGAGCCCTAAATTATTTCCTATGAGGCCCATTTTTTTTGGTACCATATTATCAATATTATTATTTTTACCATACCATACCATTCTATCCTATGCCTTATAATATTCTAACATGCCTTTCTTATCAACCAGAGTTTTTTATACCCTCCCTACCCAAAACCTTTGACTTTGGTTCCATTTAATTGGTTCCATAGCCACTTTTAGCATAAAGATTCAAATCAATTTTTAGTAGTTGATTCAATATTCAGATATAGGTCATATTTTGGAGAATTATGATAATGATTTGGTAGTTGTATCCTTCATTTCCTATTTCATTTTATACCAAGTATTCTTGATTATAATTGTGTTCGAGAAAATTAGTGTCTCACCATCATGTTACTAACTTTAACCACCTATGGTAAAATTAGTATCATTGGCATATGTTATTATTTCTTAATTATAATTAACTATGGTCAAATTAGAAATAACATTGTTTATCATGCCTTGAAGTACCACCTTGCCATACCTATGACATATTATGTCATTTGCCTAATTTGCCTATTTGTTTGTTATTCTAATGCTACCTAGTTAGATTCTTCCATTGTAAGGTGAAACTATAGTGACTTGAGGTCCCATCCTAGGACTATGTAGGTAGTTATCAATTCATGTTGAGGTTAGCTCAGTCACCCTTTTGTAATGCTCTCTCCATTTTGTGAGCAATGTTAAGTTTGAACACTATCACCATTTTTTAAGCTTGGACCATTTAGTGTCTCATCATTCTTAATCAAGTTGAGATGCTTAAAAAATTCTAAAAATATTTGTAAATAGATTTATAAAATCCTAAATATCAACCACTTTTTGCCTAAGGGATTATAGGATCCCTAGCTATTTCACAAGAAACCACTTGTCATTTAGTTTCCCCATACTTACTAGCCTACACGCCCCATAGTCTTACCATTTTGAAAGTCCATCCCCTTTTTTCCTATATAACATCAATAAAATTTTCTCAATCATCATTTTTCTTTTATCCCATATCTTGGGAGAACTACATTTGGCCTGAAGTTTATGTTGGATCTTGCATCCATAAAACTATGTAGATAGCATCCACCTACCTAGTGTATCTAGAATCAATTCAACCACCCCTTCCTTTTCTTCTATTTCCCCTATATTATTTTTTTATTATATTATCTCCTATGGTCTAGGGGAAATGTTTATCATCTTGTTTGTTCTCTATTTGCACTAACATTATACTTAACCATTGTTTGTTTTTTATTTCATTTTATTCTCTTTATTTTAGTTTATTCTTTCATTTCTTGGTATTTTATTTGTTTGTTTTCTTGTTTTCTTATTTGTTTGATTTTTTGTTGTTCCTTTATTTAGTATATGTGTGTTCATTGGGTGACTACTTGTGCATTATTATTGAATCCATCCATATTCATACATCAACATTGTGATCATGATTTTTATCATTTGTGCATTATTTTCATTTATTTATTTGGTTGTGTGTCAATCCTGACACATATTTTGGGTTAGTTATCATGGTGCTCTATCATGACGCCTACCATTCCATGATACAAAATAAATTATCTTGAGAAGTCTTGAAAGAAATATATCTAGGATATATCTCCTTGGCACCTAAAAACATTCCTGATCTACCCAAATCATTCCAAATAAAGAGTAATTAAATTATGATAGTTAGGGCATGCATCTTCATACTAGTAGGTTACCTAAATTTGTCTTTCTCCTTGGTACCATATTAATCTTACTTCATGAGCATGGATTTCATTCTTAAGCCCCATATTCACCTTTTCCATTACATTCCCATTTTCCATAATCATTCGGTTAATGATTATAACTACCTCTGGGCAAATCATTGTATCTTGTCCCACTTACACTACCACTGATTCTAACCACCTTTGGGAAAATCAATGTGTATCATCCCACCCACAAATCCAATGATTATAACTACCTATGGGTAAATCATTATGTTTTAATCTATCTAGAGGTTAATGATAATGATTACATTTGGGCAAATCATTATCTTTCTTCTACCTAATTAGGGAATGTTTTCATTATGATAATGCTTATAACTACCTTTGGGCAAACCATTATCTCTATCCACCTATTAGGGCATGTTTTTATCCTACCAATGATTATAACTACCTATGGGAAAATTGTTATTATTCTTGTTTACTGATTATAACCACCTTTGTGTACATTAGTCTCTTGTTACCCTAAGCCTTTTTCAATGATTATAACTACCTTTGGGAAAATAATTACATTTTTTATCCCACTTGGATCAGCTCTATATGTCATTGATTATAGTTACCTATGGGAAAATCAATCTTTTCCACCCCATTTTATCTTTTTGGTCCTATCATTTTCTTTTTTTGTAGGACTGATCATCGACCCCTTTTTCCAACCACTCCCTTAAAGGGGAACCTACAGTTCATCCATTATAATTCAATTCATAGGAATATAATACCTTTTAATTATTTGAAAATATGTTACTATGCCTATATCTTGCAACACCTTCCCAAATAGGAGAAAACTATAGACACCTAAACTAGCCATAACTAGCTTTTGCCTATACTTCAGATTGATTCCTACCAACCATTAAAAATTAAGCTTAGGAATCACTGAACATCCCAAATTTTCTTGTGCGTCATTCATTAAAACTTATAATCATGTTGAGACATACCTAATTTGGGTATCTTATCATATTCAAAAATAAACTCTCAAAGATTCATCCCTAATCACCTTGTGGCATCACAAAAATCAATTTCACCTATGGACCTATTAAATGGGGCACTTGCACACTTAAATAAAATCTAGGAAATGATAAAAATCTAATCAGAGTTAATTAACAATCTAAACCAAATTAAATGCCTATTTTAATTATCCATTTAAAATTAATGAATAACTAAAAAAAGAAATTCAAAAATCCAAAATATCCTAGCCTTTCATCATTGACTTTATGAGTTGTCAAGATCTTTGAATGTATTCTAAAATATCTATTTTGGAGAGACATGCTTATTAATTATAAATCATGATTACTTTATAACTATTAACTCTACTAGGGTTATATTTGACTCACGTAGGTTTAGTTTGATCCCATTCCAAGCCTTATTTCCACCCTAACTCACCTTGGGTGAGATTTAAATCCTTATTCTATAAATATAATGCCATGCCTCTTCATTTTTAAGGTCTCATAAGCTAAAGTTATGATGTAAATTTAGAGAGAGACAAAGC